>APFE030765573.1:0-19632 GCA_000404065.3 Pinus taeda
TCAGGAACAAACCCAACAATGTCTTCATTTGCTAGTGCAGGGCCACTGCGCTCTGATATTGCTTCTTCTTGCCCCTTGTGTGCCCAATATTAAGAAGCCAAGTCGACATATCCTCTAAGATTTCTAAATCTAAGTGGGATTGTCTCTCCACACCAGCTTGAGTCTAAATTTTGTGAATTTCCTTCCTTGTTTCTAGCAGAATTGCATTGAAGTAAGTGGCAGCCGAGTCATGAGAGAAAAGCCTCACTCCTCTCTACCCTCTTGGACCATTGCTCCCTCTCCCTACCTACAATGAATTCGTTGATGTGACGGCATGACAGAGACCGCGAGGGTGCACCTGGAGTACCTACTATGTATACCTATGCCTGCGAAAAACAAGAGAAAAGACCAGACACATACATCCCAGAACCAAAGCTCCAACCCACTATATCATCCCCAATGCTCATGACACAAACCTTAGACTCATTAGAAGCACCAAAGTGTTGGACAGAGGTAGCAGTGGCCTCTACAGAGGGTCCATTCTCCAACACCATTAAACAAATACTCATATTCACACAAAACATAAGACCCTTGACACAGAAGACTCTCAAACACCCAAGAAAACCCACCCATAGGAGCCCTTCAACCCACGCTGAACAATTCACGTGACAATAGACACCATTATTTACACAAATTATATCCCACATTACCAATTGATAGAAACCTAAGAACAAAGGACGCGAAATGATTGCCAAGCCAACCAAAAGGCTCCCATGCCTTCAAAAAATTCCATGTATACCCATAACTTAACAATGCAAATTTAGTTTTTGAATAAGAAAACTTCATAAAACAACATCTCTAATGTATTCAATCAAAGATGCAAATTCATCATAAATTTTATAGTATTCTAATGTTGAAATAAGTTTTTTTTTATGATGGATATATTTAAGAAGGTAAAGTAGTGTTATCATACAAACATTTGTGTGAAAGATACTTTAAAATGCTAAAAAAGTAATTAACCTCATTTTTGTGTTTGAAACACCTTGGGAACCAACAAGTGCGATTTCCATAATTTTAAGTCAAAGATACTCTCACATATTCGTAATTTGGGATTTTGTTCCACATTAGTCCTCCATTTCTCCCTCTTGAAACCAAAAATTGCCTTCTCACATATAACCAACATTCATTCATTAAAGAACATAAATCAACAAAAGATTCCAAGGCTTCCAAAAACCATAGAGAGTCGATGACATCAATCATGACAATATTTATGATGACTTCTTGATGAGAAAAGAAAGCCTATACTTTCTTCATATGAGTATTATTGTTTTGGATGTCACACATTTGCGCAAAAAAGAATAGACAATCCTATTGTCACTATTAAGAATAGACAATCCAATTAAAAACATTTGATTTTACCTCACAAAGGAATACCAAAAGTGTTGACTTTGTATATATCCTATTAAACAAGCCTAAAATCAAAATTACTTTGCAAATCATAAGAAAATGTTAGTGAAAGCATGTTCATTGTTAGCTTCAATATGTTCCTCCATAGATTATCTCTTGAGCCAAGCATTCCATTTCCACATTTCCAAGGGCTTGTTGAACAAACTCTTCTTCATTTCCCTCATCTGGAGATGACCCAATCGACATCCTTTCAAAGAAGTTGTTGATCGCAAACTCCTTACCAAATTAATAACCAAATGATACACCTTGTTGCATTGTGCCTCCAAATTTTCTGTCTATCTTTTCTACTATATCATTATTTCAAGAATTTTTGCATACCATTATTTTAATTTCTTATCAACATGGCATTCTACTTGAAACAAGAAAGATGGAAGCCTAATTGCAAACCAAAAGGCTCTCATGCCTTCAAAAAATATCCATGGATACCCATAACTTAACAATGTAAATTTAATTTCTGAAAAAGAAAACTTCATAAAACAACATCTCTAATGTATTCAATCAATAATGCAAATTTATTGTAAAGTTTATAGTATTCTAACGCTGAAATAAGTTTTTTTATGATGGATATATTTACGAAGGTAAAGTAGTGTTATCATACAAGCAATTGGGTGAAAGATACTTTAAAATCCTAAAATATTAATTAACCTCATTTTTGTATTTAGAACACCTTGGGAACCAACAAAGTGTGATTTCCATCATTTTAAGTAAAAAATACTCTCACATATTCGTAATTTGGGATTTTGTTTCACATTAATCCTCCATTTCTTCCTCTTGAAACTAACAAATGCCTTCTCACATACAACCAACATTCATTCATTAAACAACATAAATCAACAAAAGATTTAATGGCTTCCAAAAAATGGCATCAACATGACAACATTTATGATGTTTTCTTGATGAGAAAATAAAGCCTATACTTTCTTCATGTGACTAGAAATTATTTTGGATGTCCCACATATTGCCACTACAAATTACATCTTCAAAGCGATATAAGAAATATCAAGTGATAACTTCAACCATAATTCAAGGACGAAACATTTATTCATTCTCATGGTAAGTTATGTTTACTTATCAAAAGAAACACACAATAACCCATACCTTCTTCATATGACTAAGATATTTTTGAAGGTGTCACTCACTTGCACAAAACTGAATAGACAATCTTATTGTCACCACAAATTACATCTTCAAAGTGACACAAGAAACATAAAGTGATGACTCCAACCATGCTCCAAGGAAGAAGCATTCGTTCCTTCCAATGGCAAGTAATACTTATCTTCTGCATCGTTGAAGACCATATTTAGCTTTGTTCTGACTATTAATTAATGTGATAGGGAAATGAAACATTTGAAAGACATAAGCCATATGCATTACAAATAAATGTTATCAAAATTGGACCAGTCATCAAACCAGTAGGCTGCTTGGACTGGGAATCGATTGGAACTGGACCAAAACCGGTAAAAAAAGAACTAGACCAAAAAACCGGTTAACAAAAAACACATTTAATATTCAAATTTAAACAAACATACAGAAAACTATGTATTAATGCGCATCCATATGAATCCAAACCATTTATACACAAATAAACAAATGTTCTCATTTATATAGCTTGTAAGGGTGCAAATAACCAAAATAACACTAAGTGCAATTCATCTCTGAATCGAAAATACATCAACAAAAAGGCCCTAGATGGCATCTAACATCCAAAAAAAATCATGCTACAACCAATACATACATATCATCAAAATCTTTGCCTATATTGGAATCTTCGTCATCGATATCACCCTCTAAGCATTAAAATAAGATAGAAAATGCTTAGAATGCCAATTCAAGATTTTGTTTGAGTGATGGGTACATTTTTAGTAGGATCATGATAGAGGAGTTCAACAATCAATGCCACTAACATCAAGATACATAGAGGGATTGGTGCTCTTGATTATATGCTAGTTCCATACCCTCGTACATGACAAAATCCAATCGAAACATTGCAATCGCCAAATCCTGAAATCATGAAAAACTGTTTAGTCTCCTAGATTTTGAGTGGGATCTAAAATTCTACTTTCTCCACTCAATGAGTTTGGAACTACTCTCAATCACCCCAAGTCATTTCATGGTAATGTTAAAAATTTAAGTAAAATGATGAATATAACATTACCATGAATTGCATAGCAATAGCAAGGCCATAGGCTTGAATATTAGAAATTTGGTCAAAAACTACGCTTCTCCAGTGATAAATCATTACTTAAAAAAAATGGTTGTTTTCAAAGGGTCCTTTATAGCATTGTACAAAACCGATCCGTACAAGAATCGGTTGATTGTTTTCAAAAGGTCCTTGATAGCAGGGTTGGAATTTTGCCCGTCAGAAGCCATTTTAGTCTTTAAATATGTTGAAAATTTTTAAATGACCGTCTGGCATAACATGGTTTGAAAATGTTATTAATATCTTATCTGGACATTTTGCTCCTAGAAACTTCGCGATATTAGAATAGAATATAAGTCTCTACCCTGAATAAGAAATTGAGGTATGTCCTGTACTCTGAGTGGGCGGTGAGTTTGATCATCAATAATAGTCTAAGATTTGAACTTGAAGTGAGTTTTCATGATGAATTAACTCGATGTAAATGGATTGGTATGGTTTATACTTGCAATTATAAAGAGTACACGAAATTAATATCATTTCCATATAAATCAATTGGTTTACATTTTAGAAACCTTAAATAGCACTCTGATCACACTTATAATTAAAGAATTGAATTTTTCAGTTATGATTATGTTTAAATGTTATTTTTTAGTAGTTGTTTTTAAATGCTATATTTTATATCTATTTTATAAAAATATATTAGTTTTGTTTGAATATATAGTATAATATATAATATATATATATATATATATATATAATATTATAATATATATATATATATATATATAATATATTATTATTATTATATGATGGTGGTGTACTAAATTTATATTTAGAAAAGTGTTTATTTATGAGTTATTTTTTGTTTAATTTATTAATAAATATAATCATTATTATTATTTTTTGTGTTTGATATAGAAAATTGTTTATTTTATATATGTGTATTTTTCTAAAATGACGATTATTATTAACTATTTTAATTTTTAGTTTTTTTAGAATTAAGTAATTTATTTTTTAATGAAATTGTAGTTTTGTGTTATTTAAATCACCCTTTTCAATGTATAAATCAATTTAGTAGGTTTACAAATCTCTCAAAGATTAAGCAATTAGAATTTAATAAACACAATTCTTGTTTTCTTTATGATTTAGTTAAAAACATATTTGAAATATATTTAGTGAATTGCTCTCCATAATAATTTAATATTTTTGTCTATTTTTTTCCTTTTTAACATATTATGGAAAACAAGTATGTTTTCTTTATGATGTTTTAGTTAAAACAATAGCAAATTGTTCACCACAATATTTTAATATTTTCTATCTAGTTTTTTTTAACATATTGGGAAAAAAAATATAATTCAATTGTTTAACTCATATTATGGATAGTGTTTTTTTTAACATATTGGGAAAAAATTATTATTCAATTGTCAAACTCATATTATGGATAATCATCGCTAGCGGCCATCCATAACACAGGTTGACTCACCATAGTTACTCCAAAAAACCATGACCCTCCATAATGGAGGTTGACTCACCATAGTTATTCTAGAAAACCATGACCCTCAAATTACCCTGAAATGCCTCTACATCTACGTCCATTAACTTGTTTCTTTGTCTCATAAACTCAAACTCTTAGCCAAACAAAAACGATTTTAAGACGTACTCTAGACCTAAAAAAGATTGTCAATAATTCCACTTTATAAACACAATTATTTTATAAAATTTGTAAAATTTGTGTATATATTTAACTAATGTTGTGATTTTAAGACATACTCTAGACCTAAAAAAAATTGTCGATAATTCCACTTTATAAACACAATTTTTTTTATAAAAATTGTAAAATTTCTGTATATATTTAACTAATGTCATTGTTTGTGTTTTACTCTATCCATCACTGACAATGTGTTTTATGTCAGGCCTATTTGAAATGTTTTTTTCATGATCAAATCTCATTGGGTGCTCGATCTAGTATGCTTTAATTCTCGTAGGTGTCACCTAGATGTTCACTATGTTTTTTTCATGATGAAATCTCATTGGGTGCTCGATCTAGTATGATTTAATTCTCGTAGGTGTCACCTAGACGTTCACTATGTTCACCTTAGGGAAAAGGGGAAAAAAATACATATTTCATACTCTTTGGAAGGAATGTCATTCAATAAATCACAATTTGTTTGATCAGGGTAAGTTGGATTAGAATCCAAGTCCAAATAGTTTCCTTGAAATTCAATGAACATGCATTTATCTCTTATGCAAAAATCATTAAGAATCCCACTTGAATGAAACAAACAATCATTTCTTGAGTGTGCTAGTACATCATCGAACCTCGTAGCCCAAAACATTATGTAGTTGAAAGCACAAAGCCTCTTCCTTGTCATAATGAATTTGGACCACAATCCTGCTTGTTGCCACTTTCTCTCTCTGAGTGTATTCACCACCCATCTTTATTGGTTTATTTGGGCGAGGGGGCTATCACAGTGTCAATAACACTACCTTATGAAAGTTATCATATGTCACGTGCCACCTATGGAACAATGGAAGTGTCGATTCAACTATAGTTTGCACCAGATCTTTAGTGTCTCAACATCACTTAAAAGCTCTGAAAGATCAACTCATGAAGAACAACATCTACTGCCACTTATGAAATATTAAAACACTTTTAATGCATTGTGGTTGCTGGACTTCAAACTCTCCATCGTGGACCTCCATATTGATTCCATGTTATTATGATTGTGGAGACAATAGGGGGATAGACCATCTTATAGTTTTACTTTGTTGGTAATCTTACATGTCACATAAGATCTCCTTAGTCATACCTGATATATACAAATGCTATGGCATGTCCTGGTCTAGGACATTTGATTTCAGAGTTAAGAATATTTTATTGTGAGTGTTACATATAATTTTAAACCAAGATTCAAAATTCAATAAGTCATTTGTTTGTTATGGTCGTTTTGTTTTTCTTATCTTATCATAAAAATGTGAATTCTTTTAACATAATTGTGTTATTGAAAGCAGTGTTTTTAAAACCAGACCTGTCCACCTAATGAACCGATTTACCGACCGAAACCGATCTAACCGGGACTGGTTTAGTCTAAACGAACCGGTTTTAGAAAAATAGATTAAATAATTTATTTTCAATGAAAAAAACTATTTTTAAGATTTAAAACCATGATTCCAAGCCAATAAAGACAAATATGCAAAGATTGCTCATTTATATACCATGTAAAGGTAAATATATCAAAATGGCACCGAGTGCAATACATATCATCGAAAAAATACATAAGCAATGAGGCTCTAAGTGGCCTCTAGAGTGCAAAAACAAAGCCTACAAACTATAGGGCCAGTGGCCTACTACAAGACTCAAGTCTACATATATGATAATAGTGATCAACATTATCACTTGAAACTTCTCATGAGTCATCATGATCAAACTCAGTTGGTTGAGTCTCGACTCCCAAACTTTACAATCACAAACTTCTCTATTGGCTCAGTGACTTGAGTCTCAAACTTCTGAACATATTCTGCCCTAATATGCCCTATTATTTCATTTGGTGCTCCACATGGATTTACATGGCCTCCTATCCCAACCAAGTGTTGCTTGAACCTGTTAATACCCCCCCTTCAATGGATTTTTGGCAATATTTGCAGATCATTTTTCCATCAATCATATCACAATGAGCCCATGCAGTATATCTGGGTTTTGGAGGCATGATGACTACTACTTAGCTTAAACTCTGTTGTTCCACTATAGCAAAAACTCAACACTCTCCAAGCTCCCAAGCAAATTCACAAACACTCCAAATGAGATGTGTGAGACAAATGAGAGGGAGAACGGTCTCTTAAAGGCTTGGAGAGGGTGTTTTTGGAGGGAAAGCACCCTTAGTTTCCCTCCAAAACCCCTAAAACCCTGTCAAAAAGTCGCTTTTTGGGCTCACGGTGGGCGTGCCCCCTAACTGGCCGGTTCCGTCTTAAACCGGCCGGTTAGGACAGGTTAGCTGCAAAATTTGGTGAAGTCACCCCTCTGACCGAGTTTTTGGCGGGTTTCAACCGGTGGGCCTGCTAACCGGCCGGTTAGACCGGTAACCAGTTAGCTGGGCCAGTTTTGAAAACTATGATTGAAAGGTAATTTTTTAATAAAACCTTTATTGGTAAAGGGTTAATTTATTTTAAAAGCATCACTCTTGAAGGGAAAAATTTTAAACAACGGTTTTTGAAAGGTATATGACGGGTAAAGAGAAATCGAAATTCCAACCTTGCTTGATAGCATTGTACAAGACCGATCCATACAAGAATGGGCCGATTTAGTACCGAACCAGCCAAAAACCGTATGGTTCACCGGACCAAAACAGTTTTGCCCTCCAACTAGTTGAACTGGCCAATTCTTACTGGTTTGGTCTGGTTCTGATAATATTGTTACAAATTAGACTACTTTCAAGACACAGTCAAAATGCAGCATGCACTTTATATCTCAAACATCTTATAAGGGTACATATAAGAGTAGCTCTTAGATGTGCCACTAAAACTCTTATCACAAAGGTATGAATACCTAAATAGGAGAAAAGGAATAAAAACTATAACTATAACACTTCACCCACAGAAAATGTAGAAATATAGGCTGGCATGCAACAAGGTAACTATAGAAGCACATTAAACATTGTCAACATGAAAGCCAGATCAGGTAAACGATATACTCCCAATTAGATAAAGAAGAAATGAAGGTAAACGATATACTCCCAATTCGATAAAGAAAAAATGAAGGACGGGATGGAAGAAACATGCAAAATATTACTAGACCAAGAAGATCAAGGAACAACTTGGTGTGCGAGTGATCCTCTAAGAAACAATGGAGGACAGGATGGAAGAAACATGCAAAATCTTACTAGACCAAGAAGATCAAGGAACAATTTGATGTGCGAATGATCCTCTCCTTAGAATTACGGTATGTACATGTCATGACAAATTCCCTGTCAGTGTCTTTATGTAGAACTGAGATTCTAGTTGACCATGCCTTTCGATGAACACAATTTCCCTTTGGGTTTTTTGGATAAAGCAAGAGTGAATGAAGAAACACACAAAATCGTACAGGTTATAAGGGTACACCGAGACGATCAAGGAACAATTTGGTGAGGGAATGCTCCTCTCCTTAGAATTATGGTATGTACATGTCACGACAGATTTTCTGTCAGTGATCTTTACAATGACCACACCTTTTCAGAAACATACTTTCCCTCTAGGTTTTGCTTGACGGTGATTGCAAAGTTGGAGGCCCTGTGTTTGGGCATCCAGGTGGAATGGAGACGAAATTGAACCTGCCTGCCCTTGCTACCAATGTAAAAACGTCGACCGAAAAAAAGGGACCAGTCTCTAAATGATGTCCTCTTCGATTGAGACACTTAACCATGTCAACTTGTAGATCAATATGATTGCTCCAAGATCTAAGAAGACAGAGATCAAGATAATAGTTGTTTTAGCAGTTACAATTTGGACAGCAGAGTCTAAATATTTAAGTATTTGAAGATGTCTAATAAAAAATTGCATTGTAACCAATACATGTCTTGACACTTATTAGTCCTCATCCTATACTATAACAGGTACGAAGCACTACCCAAACATACTTTCTAGAAATGGCTGCTGGAATTGAGGGATGGAACCAGATGCTAAATAATGTCTTATTTATTGCTTGTTGCTAATGCTAACCAAAATTGAACCTGCCTGCCCTTGCTACCAATGTAAAAACGTCAATTGAAAAAAAGTGCCCTGTCTCTAAATGATGTCCTCTTTGATTGAGACGCTTAGCCATGTCAACTTGTAAATCAAGATGATTGCTACAAGATCTAACAAGACATAGATCAAGATAATAGTTGTTTTACGTATTACAATTTGGATAGAAGAGCCTAAATATTCAAGTATTTGATGATGTCTAATAAGAAAATGCATTGTAAGTAATACATGCCATGAGACTTATTAGTCCTCTTCGTATATTGTAACAGGTACAAAGCACTACCCAATAGATCTAGCATCCGGAAAAGTAACACATGTCACAAATTATTTCACACGGATTCAAGAATCACGCATTCAAAACCATAAGAAAAAAAAGAGCATGCCAAAGCAAGCTGCAAACAAATCTCTACTTTGGGACATAAAATTGCCAGAGGCCTAATTGGTATGCCAGACAAAATTGAAATTTTATAAAATTTCCAAGGCAAAATAAAGGTCATGCAATTAACAACAATAATAGCCAAATAGTACAAACACTTAAACAGCAATTGCTTACAGGAGAAGTAATCCGGTGGGAAACCAACACTACTCGGAGGGGAGGGATCACTGGTGCGTGACTAGAAAGACCTTGCCAACAAGGGTTTTATATAAAGACACCCTAGGCATTGACCATGATGGCAGACTTCCCGAGTGGGGATGAGAACTAGGAGTTGTTGGAGAAAACTGGTGACCCGTGCATTGGAACTAATGTACCAGTTGAGGATGATAAAATTTAAAGATGGCACCATAGTTGCACGGTCCTTCTCATTCTGCATGCAGTAAATAATGATAAAGGCAAGAATACATGAGCAAATTATCCTTTTAAGAAATGCCATAATAGGATGTAATCAAACCTAAAGATAGCACATGCCACAAATGGTTAGAGTTGAAGGAAGCTGTGGATGCAAGAAAGCCGGTTGAGTATTCTTTAGAAACAATATTAATGGCAGGGCTATATTTCTCCTGGCATTCATTATAGAACTCAGGCTGCATTTCAAATCAAAACCATGTGCAGAACACTTATGCAATGGGTAAAAAGACAAATGCGATAATAAAAAGGAAAATCTCGGCATTAAATGTAAATGAGATCACTAAATTGATGCAAACAAAAAAGATCCACTACAAACCGAGAGCAGTGAGCGGTCCAAGACATTCATACCTACCCATCCTGAACTTCGTTCTTTGTATGGAATTTCCATGTGGCACCAAATTTGCAAGTTCTCGTCTGGATTATATAAAATTACAATATGATAGGTCATACCTACCCATCCTGAACTTCGTTCTTTGTATGGAATTTCCATGTTTCACCAATCCTGAACTTCGTTCTTTGTATGGAATTTCCATGTTTCACCAAATTTGCAGGTTCTCGTCTGGATTATATAAAATTACAATATGATAAGATACGACAAAAACATAAAAAATCCAGAAATTATATCTTTCTTTATTGGAATTCTCACATTTCAATAAGAATCCTATGATGTAAAATAATAAAATTGGATTTCATTTTGAATGAAGACAACAGATCAATAGCTGATCAATACCTGTCATTCCTGTTGACTAATTCTTGAAGGACACTTATCTTTAATTCTTGTAGATGTTGCTCCCTGGCATTTCGCATTAAGCAAACCAAACATTTCAATTTTTATCCCAAATAATATTATAAATATATACTGAGCTATACTATTTCTGAGATCCCAAAGCTATTGGAATCAAATTTCCCCAAGCCACATCCATTGAAGACTAGAAACGAAGAAACACGGGATTGCAAATCATATGTCTAGTGCAATATATAGTAGACAAATCTGACGGTGTTCACTTCCAGCAAAGACTATATTCACCAACTAGTGGCAGAAGCAAATTTCTGTATATTCTAATCATATTTCCAGTAAGAAGCAAAGCTTAGACTAGTATTGCACATTGGCCATGCAGAGGAAGTTAAACTAACTGATTTTAACAGCCTGTGACCTGTGAATCCAAATTTCTGTATATTCTAATCATATGTCCTGTAAGAAGCAAAGCTTGGAGCTAGTATTGCACATTAGCCATGCAGAGGAAGTTAAACTAGTTGAACTTAACAGCCTGTGAGAAGTGAATCTACAGTAAGGTTTTGATCATTGTGTACTGCCATTCGAGTTTCATATATGCATGCAACTTATTAGGACAGTTAAATCATGACATAGCCACAGAGTAAATTCTGCATAGAGTAAGATTGATCAGACCTTTTTGGATAATATCAGATCTCTGCCATCATACTGTGAATAATGTCCTATCTCTGCCTCCATACTCTCATGCTGTTCTTGTAGACTGTTTTGCCACGTAGCCTCTAAAGTACATAGTGTTCATAGAGTCAAACTACCTTCAATGCAATAATACCATACCTAGTGAAGCAAATCCCCATGTTGCCAGGTTACATTTATTAGAGTGAATCTTAATAAATTACATGACCTCAGGGAAAGTGATAATTAATGTCGAACTCTCAAACAAAATTAATTACTGAATGCGTTTGACAGCCGATTGATCAACCATCTATTTTAGTTTTTACCTAAAACTAACCATGAACAATTCAGCAATAGTAACTCACCAACTGGTAGAGCAAGCCATGAGTAGACCTAACCCAGTTCATCAATTTTCACGCATAAAACTGACTTGATAGTATTTTATATGGCTGCGGGCAAGTCTTTTACTAATAGGTGCGATTACAGTAAGTCCATCTGTTTTGCCTACATTAGAAGTTGCGACTATTGGAAGCGATTTGCTAAATACTAACTACGATAAAACGCTTCCTCAGGACCACTTCAGACAGACAATTCAGACAATATAAACTGAAGAAAAGTCTAACACTTCGTATAATATTTTTGAAATCCTTATCAATCTATTAACAACCTTTGAAACAATGTCATGACTAAGAAAATATCAGATCAATTTGTAACTCACCACTCCTATGATTTGTAACGTCCTCTCCTAATATTGAACACCTGATGCACTCTTATTGAAATTCCACGTGTACCACTTGATCAACTCAGCCACCATACCCGTTTCAGATAGTGCATTATTACCAAAGTCATCCCTGTACTTCATCAACTGCAACTTACTCCCTTTTACTAAATCTTGCGAGGTGCATTTCAGCAATATCGTTACAGAAGCTTTTATTTACAACTTAATGTCACAACACAAGTATCAAACTTTTTTCAAGATCTCATCCAATATTCTATTGGCGTTTTGGGGTGTGCCTTCCTTGCATAGTGCGTCCATGATGGTGGCATATGCAATCATATCAGGCCCATGACCTCTGTCTTTCATCTGTTCGAATAATTTTATTGCCTCCTTCAGGTTACCCACTCTGCAGAGTCCATTCATCAATGTGGTGTATGTGATAATATCAGGGCTCTGACCCTGGCCTTGCATCTCATAGAAGATCTGATGAGCTTCGTCTATTCTATTATGCTTGCAAAGCCCGTGTATTAATGTATTATAACTAACTAAATCAGGGCTCTGACCCTGGCCTTGCATCTCATAGAAGATCTGGTGAGCTTCGTCTATCCTATTATGCTTGCAAAGCCCGTGTATTAATGTATTATAACTAACTAAATCAGGCGTGCAACCTTTCTCTGGCATCTCTCGAAGAAGTTCCCCTGCCTTCTCCAGATTACCCACTCTGCAAAATCCATTTATAAGTATACTGTATGTGATTTCATTAGGTGGATTGCCTATTTTCACCATAACATCTAATAACCCGAGAGCTTCCTGAAGCTTGCCTTCTTTGCCAAGACCATCAATAACAGTGCTGTATGTGATAACATCTGGATTGCACCCTTTGTTTAGCATCTCATGAAGCACTCTGGTGACCTCCTGCCATTTTCTTTCCTTACATAAACCATTGATAAGTGTTGTGTATGAGACAAGGTTAGGGCAAATGTTTTTGCTAGACATTTCATAGAAAAGCTTCTTTGCCTCATCCAACTTGCCTTTATTACATAAACCATGAATAAGAGAGTTGTATGTGACAATATTGGGGCGTATGTTCCTCTCTGACATTTCAGAGAAGAGCTTCGTTGCCTTATCCAACTTGTCTTCCTTACATAAACCATCAATAAGCGCATTGTACGTGACCACATCAGGGGATATGTTTTTGTCAGGCATTTCAGAGAAGAACTTCATCGCCTCGGCCAACTTGCCTTCCTTACATAAACCATCAATAAGCGCACTGTACGTGACCACATTAGGGGATATGTTTTTGTCAGGCATTTCAGAGAAGAACTTCATCGCCTCGGCCAACTTGCCTTCCTTACATAAACCATCAATAAGCGCACTGTACGTGACCACATTAGGGGATATGTTTTTCTCAGACATATGAGAGAAGAGTTTCGTCGCCTTGTCCAACTTGCCTTCCTTACATAAACCATCAATAAGCGCACTGTACGTGCCCACATCAGGGGATATGTTTTTGTCAGGCATTTCAGAGAAGAACTTCATCGCCTCGTCCAACTTGCCTTCCTTACATAAACCATCAATAAGCGCACTGCATGTGACCACATTAGGGGATATGTTTTTGTCAGACATTTCAGAGTAGAGCTTCCTCGCCTCAGCCAACTTGCCTTCCTTACATAAACCATCAATAAGCACACTGTATGTTACAACATCAGGGCATATGTTTCTCTCAGACATTTCATAGAAGAGCTCCCACGCCTCATCCAACTTGCCTTCTTTACATAAACCATTAATAAGTATACTGTATGTAATAACATTGGGATTACAACCCTCTTTTATCATCAGATACAATAGTTTCTTGACTTCTTGGAGCTTACTTTCTTTGCATAGCCGATGCATAAACGAGTTAAATGTGGATGTGTAAGGCTTATGGCCCTTTTGCAGCATAACAGCTAACAACCCGAACGCTTCGTGGGATTTACCGGTCTTGCAGAGCCCGCATATTAGGGTATTATAAGTAAAAATATCTAGAACTTGTCGTTTGATAATCATTTGGTTGAAAAGCTTGACAGATTCCTCGATTCTGAATTTCCTGCAAAGCCCTTTGATGAGGGTATTGAAGGTTATAACATCTGCAACATACCCATGTTCTCCCATTCCTTCAAACACTTTCAATGCATAATCCATTTTACCTGTTTCACAATGACAATTGATGATAATGTTCAAAGTTATGAGATCTGGAATAATGTCGCCTTCAATCATAAGTTTGTAAACAGAGAACACTGACTCATGTTGATTCAGTCGAAGTAGGCTACTTAACAAGACATTGCAGGTGATTAGAGAGGGGATGGATGTAGATTTAGGTGAAAGCAGGTGCTTGAAGGTGTCCAGTGCCTCTCGAAGTCTGTTACTGCGACAAAGTGTCTTAATGCGCGTGTCTGCAGAGGCGCTCAAAGTGCGGAAGGAAAGTCGATGAATGGAGATGTTGTTGTTGCAGAGGGAGAGCATTGCGTTCCTCGTGCTAGTGGCCCCCATGTTGAGCGAGCAGAGAACCCAAAAACCTGAGAGAATAGAAATGTGTCTGTATGACAGCAGCTACTTCCGTGAGTTGAGAGTGCAATGCGAGAGTAAATTGAGAAATGAAATAATTTTATCTCCGTGGAACCCTAATTTATGTGAGTTGAGAGCAGGGGACATCATGTGGAAAGAAAATTGAATGGTGGAGGTAATTTATATTTCTCAATGTAGTTATAGGTGTATAGGTGTAAGTTTTTTAAGTCAGTTGTTCAGTTTAGAGGATGTATAGGTGTAAGTTTTATAAGTTTACGAAGGCATACATACTCTACCCCTCCGGTTTTGAACCTGTGACCTCTTAGGAGGAAACACATGCTCCCACCTACGTGCAACGATTTGACTGCTAATGTCTACGAAGGCATACATACTCTACCCCGCTCTTGTTTTGAACCTGTGATCTCTTTGGAGGAAACACATGCTCTTACCTATTAGGCCCAATCAAGCTGTAAACTAAAACATTTTGACTTAGTGAGATTACATAAAAATAGAAATTAAACTAAAAAATAAAATTAATAATTAAACCATCCTAGATCTATCTTAACTCCGAATCTATCAAGCTCTAAGACGCATCAAATCTCTCGAGGTGCAAAACTTTCTTCACTCCCAAAAGACGTTTGCACCTCAAGAGCGCTTGATATATCCAGAGTTGGATCTAAGTTGGTTAAAAATCAAATATAAAATATTAGATAAGTGAGTATATTGGGTTAAGATTGTTATTTCATGTAAAGTTGTTGTTTATATGTATTGGAAATTGTACATGATATGAAGTTTCAATTTTTTAAAAGAAATTGAAATACACTTACATACATGATCAATCTATATATATATCTTTTAAAATAAATGAATAGAATTAATTTAAGAGTTAATTATAGTTGTGTTGATATATAACATTATAATGTTAGGACATCTTTTAGTACTAATCACATCCAGTCACTTACCATTAGTGTAATTATTTATTTATTTAGTTAATCATAACTTGAAATAAAATAAATAACTTAATTGTTTCTTAGTCAAAATTTGTTAGGAGAGTCAACATATATTTATTTGTAAGTATATAGGGTATTATTTTATTTTGATAAATATATTGTAATCTATATTACATTAAGATGATGAACCACACTAGCCGGTTCAAGCAAAAATTTCTCCTCATCTTTATTGAATATTTGATATTGTGGGTCAAAGCTAGCCATTATCAGCTCTTTCCATCGCTATCACGATTTATTCTTTGGCAAAAAATCATCCTCATCCTTATTGAATATTTTATATTGTGGATCAAAGCTAGTCATTATCAGTGCTTCCATCGCTATCGCTATTTATTTCATTGCTCACTATTTATTCTGTGGCAAAAATTTATCATCATCCTTATTGAATATTTTAGATTGTGGATCAAAGCTAGCCATTATCAACTCTTTCCATCGCTATCACTATTTATTATGTTGCCTAGATCTCACTCTGCATCTAGTCGTGACGACGATTTCTCCTCATCCTTATTGAATATTTTATATTGTGGGTCAAAGCTAGCCATTATCATCTCTTTCCATCGCTATCACTATTTACTTTGTTGCCTAAATCTAACTTTGCATCTTGTCCTGATGATGAACCACACCAGTTCGTTCGAAAGGCCTCGACAAAATACTCTGAATGTGAGGGCCTTGACAAAATACTCTGGATGTGATTAGTACCGAAAAATGTCCCAACATTATAATTATGGATCACATAAACCTAAATTCAGAAATATAACATTATGATAATGAAAAAAAAAATATTAAAAAAAACCCGCTATTTTTTATTAATAGACTTTTTATATATATAATCACAATTTTTTATCAAGCTTTGATTTTATTCATGATTTTCATTGCTTGAAATCCACAAAAAAGTTCTATATAGAATAACACATATCAATCCATACTAAAATTTAGTTTGTACTATCACAACCACATTACTAAATGTGGTTGATATTAATTTCACTAGTAATTTCATATTAATATTCACATTAGTATTCAAATCAATATTTAACAATATTAAATTTCAATTTAATGTTTATATCATAATAATAATATTGTTATAAACCTAAAATAATAAAAAACCAATATTATTAAAATCTTAAAGTAATAAAACCTAAATGTAAGTAAATTTAGCCAAGAAAATTACTAACATCATTTGATATGGTATTAATGTTGTGTTAAATAATATTATTTTTAATTAATTTGAATGTTGTTATTATTATTAGTTATATTATTAAATGATATTATTTTAATTAATGAGTATTTCTTATAACCTTAACTTTATTATGAAACTTAAATTTATAAAAAAAAAATTAATATTATAAAATGTAAATTTATAAAACTAGTAATATTGCTTTTGAGGTCACACCAAATGAAACAAGCCATACCAAATTTTAACACCACGTTTCATAAAGAATTTTTTAGTAAATTACAAGGATAACCATGTTCCACAAATGATTTTTTAATAAATTAAATGGACAAAGAGACTTACTATTGACAAAACTTTTCATATTGTCCATTGCTTCACGTATTAGACGAAGAATATTTGTTTGGCTTGCAATCTCAACCATTCATTTTATTGACAATATAAAATCCATAAGCCCAATTCCAATATAGACCACGACGTAATAGCCTAGGCATTTACCTATAGTTGTAGATCGTAAAACTCCGATGTGTGCTTAAATATTTGCATATTACCACATTTTATGGCCATGTTCCAAAAAAATTGTTTCAAAACATAATAAAAAATGGATACTTCAAGTTCATATGACATTGTCTAATTGATGCATATAAAATGGATACTTCAAGTTCACATGACATTGTCTAATTGATGCATATATACCTAGAGTCCCTCATCTTGTCCTTGAAAAAAATAGTGTAGAATATACTCCTCGGATGTTGCTACAAACCTTTTTTGGATAGTTCATCAACAACAGTGCAATGCTCACGATATTGGTGGGAGAAAGTCAAATCTAGAAAACCTGAATCTCTTTGATACTATGCAACTAGTTTATGGGCTTGTGGTGTTCAAAAGTTGTATGACCTTGAACCCAATCTATGGCCACCTTTGAATCTTTGAATAGCACCAAATTGTTGACGGAGAGCCATTTTGCGCAAGATAGTACTCCCAAAGGGTAATGACCTTTTGCACAAATGTTAGTACCTTGACCGTAATTCCACATAAAATGAAATAAAGTTCTGGATTGATAAAATTTTATACCTCGCACACACATTTCCTTCTGTTGGTCACCCCATCAAAAAATTCGACAAGGGATCTATCCCATATGTTAATGAGGTGAATACGTCTCTTGTGCTTCTGATTAGCCATTGGGCCACACTCATTGAAGTATGCATCAATGGAATAATAACACTGCTAAATATCGCAACTTGATCCCTTGAAAATACAAGCATTCTTGTAGCACCAAATTCCCCGAAAAATGAATAAAGGGAACACCACTCTGTAACACCCTCCTCCCACATCTACCCAAGTAACAGGCCAACCGGTGTAAACATGTGATGAAAAGTTACTATGATATGACTCGACCTCCTAAGTCACCATAAGGAAGTGGAAGCAATGGAAACACACCATACAGACCTTCCACATCAGCAACAAGACCCTCAGGAACCATCCCAAACTCTCATGTAACCAACTCATGAGTCCCACTATGTTTCTTGACCAATTAACCCCTCGACTCTCCCATGATATGGGCATGCCAATGTCCAAAGGGATCTGGATGCTCACATAACATGGCAGGCCAGTGTTCAGGGACTAATTTTCGTAATGTTGTGCCAACGTCCCGAGGATTTGACCCACTTTTTTAGGCTCAGAGCCGAGATCATTGCCTATAACTCAATGACACCTCTAGAATCCGTGATTTACATAATAACAAGTCTTACAAATCAAAAACTAACTCTAGGAATAGGCTTGACCATCCCCAACCGGGACTGACATTCTATCAAACACTTGGCATCAATGCAATCTACAGGAAACGAATACAAGACAGAGCATAAATGACTGATAAATCATATGATACTTGACAAGAAGGATCACCACCCTCTTCCCTTAAATGTTTTGACACCAATTATTAGGTCTTGCATCCATTATCCTTTCAGTTACAAGTAAATACATGAAATAACCATGGAAATAACTAGTCATATAGCCATGCTTATAACCAGCATTAAACCATGAAAATTAAATTACAGTGAGATAATAGCCATTAAATCCACATATGAATAAGTACAAAAGCAAGAGAACTTAGTTCTTATTAAACATAAACAAATCTGACTAGGTTCAGGACTTCCATGTACCACTTGACCGTAGACATGGTTGAACCAAATCTTTCTTTTAGGTTAGTCACCTGCGTGCCATATTCCAAGCATGAATGTGGGATCTCATGGATAAACCAATCCAAAAACAACCAAGGGAATCCAGAGGTTAAACCACCTCTACCCTCACCAAACCGCAATCTCACCAAAACCAACACCAAGATCACAAAACCAAAGTGAGCTAGGAATGAGACCGAACTCTATCACTATCCTTGAGGAATTTTCCATCTCATTGTCTCTTAGGCTTTACAGCAATCCACACTAGATAACCACGAACAATCCCTACTCCAATAAGTACATTTGCAAACATCTTATAGAAAATTAGGAAAATAGTGTTTACAAAGGAACCTTGAGAAAGTTATTAGCTATCAAATTCACTTTATATAACCCTTGAGAAAGGTGTTTTCTATTAAGTTCACTTTCTAGTAATTCATAGTTGATGCTAATAGTCCTCATTCA
>APFE030765582.1:11913-23170 GCA_000404065.3 Pinus taeda
TCAGTCTTCTTGGGAGTCGGACCTGTCATAAAGTCTACCTGTGTGAGCAACCTACCTTTGTGTTGTCTCTTTGCGAAATTTCGAAGAAGCTTGTTGATTGAGTTGTGAATTTCATTCTTAAGAAAAAGAACAAAAGAGTTTGATTTTTGTTTTTGACTGGTTTATGATTCTGCATGAGCTGGTCCTTGGTTTGATTGTTACCGAGTAAAACAACCTAGAATCATCTTTGTAGGCTTTGCCTCATTAGATTTTCTTTTAGGTAAATTTCCTTTTAATTTTCTTTTGAGTGAGTGTTTCATAGATTTTTATAAATTTTGAGATTGCTTGTTAGAATAGTTTTATATGCTTTGTTAAATAGGAAAAATACAAAAACATTTCCTTTGAAAAAGTTTGTTTTAAGTAGCATATGAAGTATTTTGAAAGAGAAAGGAATTTTCGTGCAAGTAATGAGCGATCATGTGTTGTATGCTTGGAAAAGATAAAGAGATTGTTTCTTTGATTGTCTGTTAAGAAAGTTGCTTTTATCAATTTTGCATTTTCCAACTCTCTTAGCTAGGGAACTCATTGAAAAAGAAAAGTAGTGTAAATCATCCTAGGTGCATCTTTTTAGTGGATTTGAGTCGAGTCTACACACCATCAGTTTCATCTCCACTACCTTTTGTCTTAAAGAAAAGCCAAAAAATTAACACTTAAAGTAAAATCAACTTAGTAACTTTTCTTTTACTAGGGCTCTGAAGCACCAATATAGATCAGGCTAGTGTCTTGGAGTAGGAGAGTAATTAACCTTCCAAGACAGCAAAACCAAACAAGTAGCTTATCTTGTGATAGGATAAATCCAACTGTTGCATTTATACTCTGGGAAAGCTCCTCTTAAAGGAGAAGCACGAGCTCGTGTTCAAACTAGTGAGGGGATCAATCCTCCCTTGTTGGGAACGACGCCAGACACGCACGTATTACAAACGGTAAACCTCTTTTAGAGGAGCCTGGGGATCACTTATCGGTAAACCTTGGATTGACCATTGTCAAGGAACTGGTAAGGGGATTGAGCTTGTTACTCTGCCCTTACGTGCTGTCGGAGTGTACACTGTTCCCCCAGATATATTTGTTGCTGTTGGTAACCTTAGTGGCCATAATCCTAGGATTCTACCCAAGGTGACGGTGGTGGGAAGATCCCACTGTACCTGGAGCACACGTCGGCTAGACTCACTTGGATTTTCTGGGGGGTTCACTTCACTCGAGACGGTTAAAGTGGAGGAACTTGGTCCAGTCTATTCATTAAGCAGGTTTCCGGGGTAACTGTTCCACGCGCCATTTCTGTACTGAATCCTACGAGGTTGGATTTCATCACCAACTAGTGTTTTTGGTCCGAAGAGCTTACTGTTTGAGTGTGGTTTGACGCCCTAGATTCTTTAGGCGCGTGTTTCAAATTTGATTGGTTCTTTAGTGACTTTAGGTGGTTTTCTTTGAGATTTTACTTTGTTTTCGTGTGTAGTAGTTAAAATTTTTAACTGTGGCTGAATTACCGAGACAGTCCCGTAGACTTCGGGGTGAGTCACTTGAGGTTGTTACCGTGGCCGATTTGTTGAGGAGATCCCGTAGATTGCGGGGTGAACCTCCTGAAGACGTCCCGGGTCATTACGAAGGTTTGAAAATCCTTGTAACTCCTCCTAGTGGCAGTAGAGTAGGTTGACCTGAAGAAGGAGAGTCTTCGTTGGTAGTCCATCCAGATTACCAAAGTCTAGAAACAGGTTATAATCCTGAAGCTGTTGCGGTTTCCGAGCTTACTGGTAGTGTTTCATCCACTAGTGATATAAGCGAAGAACCTGAAATATCTAAACCTGTTACTCCAACTTCTAGTGTTCCTGATTCACCTAGGGTAGAACGAGTCATCACCTTAAATCTTCCTTCTGGTTTGATTGCTATTGAAGAACTTGCTCCAGAGGAAGAAATAGGTGTTTCTTACCTTGAAGATCTACCTACTATTGATATAAGAGAGCGTGAATCCATATTTTACAGTCCTCCTAGAAGTACTACTTGGTATCTTTCGTTAACAAATTATTTAGACAACTCAGGGTCAAGTTTTTCTCCACCTCGTATTCCTTTTCCACTCGGAGGTTTTACTACTCCTATATATATGTCTAGTCTGTCATCCATGTATTCCCATTCTCTAGAAGCCTATTTATACAGCGGTCCGTCTGTTCCTGCTGGGTATCAGTCCATTTCTGGTACTTTTTCAGGAACATCTCCTCATCCTATCGAACAAACGTTATTAGCTAGAAACAATGGCAATAATCAGTTGAGTGCAGAAGAAATTATGATGATGTCAGGTCAACCTCAAGGCAATCAGTTACCGCCTGGGGGACAACCTCAAGGTACTCAATATGCGCCTGGGGGGCAACCTCAAGGTACTCAATATCTGCCTGGGGGGCAACCTCAAGGTACTCAATTTGTGCCTGGGGGCCAACCTCAAGAACAGTACATACCTACTGGACAGTACATTCCTCAAGGTCAACCCCAGGCCCAATATGTGCCCCAAGGTCAACCCCAGTATCATTATGTGCCTCAGAGTTATCAACCCCAAGGCCAGTATCAACCTTAAGGTTACCAACCGCCTTCTGGTCAACCGTATTATCCATCTTACCCTCAAACTGGTTATGGTCCTCCATATCCTCAAGGTCAATACCCCGGAACGAATTTGGTGTGGGATCCTTCTCAAAATCCACAGGTTTTTCAACCGAATGTGGAGTCGTCCTCCCAACCTGGACAGGCCGCTGGTCCATCTCAGCAACCCGTCCAGTCTACGGCACCTTCTGCACCTTCTGTAGTTTCTCAGGCTGGGCCTAATACACCTCATACTCTGCCTCAAGCGTCTTCTGCAACTACTGCAACATCTCCTCCATCTACCCCACCTTCTTCTGGAGTATCAGTAGCTCCGATTTCTACTTTTCCTGCATCTGCTCCTCAGACCTCTTTACCTCAGTTTGGATCTACAGTCCAGACTTCGGTCCAGATGCCTGTAGGAAGTATGGTTGTTACCTCTCAACCTCAATTTGTTCAACCTCCGTACACAGGGACAGTACCAACCTCAATATGGTCCTGCTGCGCAGCAACCAACCTACCAGTATCAACCGTATCCTGGGTACCCTTATCAACAACCTCAACAACCCCAGTACAGTCCGTTTAATACTGGTTTTCCGGGAGGATACAATATCCCGAACGCGATTCGTATTCCAAGTTATCCTGGATATCCTCCTCCTGGGGCTGGTTTAATGACCCCGAGTTTTAGGGATCCGAACTGGAAATTTCCTTTTATCGCAACTTTGGATTTACCAGACTTGTCCCGCCTAACGAACGATCCAATCAATTATCTTCCGTTTTGGCCGGCAATGTCGAATAAGTTGCCCAGTGACATACCCAAGTTCAAAGGTAAGTCTGGAGAGGACCTGTCAAATCATGTGATGACTTACCACCTCTGGTGTGCATCAAATTCTATCTCGGATGATTCGATCCGCTTACGTCTTTTCCAGTGTACACTCATTGGTCTCGCGGCCAAGTGGTACATTGAGTTACCACGGGCCTCTTTTTACAATTTTAGCCAGTTAGCTACCTCGTTCTTAACTCACTTTCAGTTGCTGGTCAGATACGATAACGGCACGGAGTTACTGACTTCACTAAAAAAATCGACGTCCACGTATATTTCCGATCATATTCATGAATGGAGACGTCAAAGAAGGTTAGTGAAGGTTTTTATCCCGGACCAAATCTTAGCTGAATGGTTTGTTAAATCATTATTACCGAAGATTACTGAAGATGTAGCTAAGGCCGGCGTAGTTACTGAGGAGCAAGTCATTGCTCAGGCACAGTACCTTGACTTAGTTTACACTCAGTCGGGTACTTTACACGAGAAGATCCCAGATCTTCCAAAATCAAATCAAATCGCTGCTGCTCCTTCGGGATCTCATGCCGCTGATGGTATGATTGGTATGGTGAACACAAAGAGCAAGAAGAAATATTCTAAGAATTCTTCTCCTATAATCACCCTGCCTGATTCCCCGACAGGAGAGTCTTCTCCTGAAATTTCCGTCGATATTCACACCATAGAGACATCTACAGCCAAGTCAAAAAACGGTGGAAAGAAGAAGGGTAAGAAGAAGAATAAAGCAGACAAGGCTCCAAAGGAGAAAACAAAAAAGTCAGAAACCAATGACGAAAAGCGCAAACCTCGATATCCTTATCTCATTTGTGAAGAGGATCATTATACAAGAGATTGCCCTCATCGGGCCGAGGTTGTGAAAATAGTCAAAGGTTCCCCAACTCCTGCTGTTTTGAAAGATCCATTTCCAAAGCAGGAGACTAAGATGATAGGTTCTTCCTCGAGTGCCAGTGAAGAACCCATATTGATGATGTCCCATGTGAGGATTGCGACTTGATCATAAGATTATGGTAGTAAGAGTCCTGTTGATGGAAAAGAAGCAGAATATTCTCACTCTAATCCATCAACCTCAGCTCCTGGTTCTACAGATCAAGAAACCTAACCCGGACTTAGTAATCAAACCGCCCGCCAAGGGTATACTTCGAAAGTCTGCTTTCAATCCACATGCGAGAGCAGCTCAGAATTATAACATCGTTGAGGACTTAGTTGTTTCACCCTCAACGATGTTAGCTTTGGAAGTGCTGAAATCATGCCTAGCCCAAAGAAAATTACTTTTGTTGGCTATCGGAGCTGTTGATGTTCAGGATCCAAACCTGATAATCTTTGATCTAGAAAATAGTACGCCACGTTTACCTCATCGGATGGCTTTCCAGATTCCAGTGACAGTAAAAAACAAGCTTGTTCATCGGTCTCTAATTGATGAGGGAGCTTCCACGTGTATTATGTCGATTCAGTGTTGGAGACCGCTTGGTTCTCCTTCACTGAACCAATCCCCGACCATCCTTAAGGCCTTTGATGGCCATGGGTTCCGTCCATTTGGCATTCTACAGGATTTGCCTATAGAGGTTGAAGGAAAAACCGTTAGTCTAGATGTGGAGGTGGTTGATGCCCCTCTGGACTACAACCTTCTCTTGGGTCGAAGTCGGTCATATGCTATGACAACGGTCATTTCATCGGTCTTCAGAGTAATAAAGTTTCCATATAATGGCAAGATCGTGACAATAGACCAGCTGGCTTACTTTGCATCTGACCCAACCTCTTTAGAGAGTATCCAGCATGTTGGTAAAATGACTATCCCTTACAGGGACGTTGGCGTGGGTTTAGTTAAAGATTCCGGTTTGCTGGGAACTTTTCCTTTTCCTCCAATCAACGTATCGTCTTCATTTGCATCTATTCATATGATTACATAAGACACCATTATTTACGACGATCCTTGGATTGTCCATTCTGAATCTGAGATAGACTCACTTGGTGATGCTATGCCTTTGAGTCCATATGAAATTGCTTATGAAGCCGTAGTGTCTTTTACCGACCCGCGTTCAACCGAAATTGACCAAATGAATGTGGTCCATGAGGAATCACTTTTCACTTCAACCTCAGAGTTAATAACGTTTCCCGAAGTTGTGTCATCTGACGAACACCTTCGTGAAGTCCTATGTGTAGACGATTTACCATGGGAGGATCTTCATGACAGATCTTCGTTTTTACCTGAGGATGATCATTTTGAAAATGATTTCTCATCCATATTTACCGCTGAATATGTCAAAGAAGCTCAGAGTCCAACGAAACATCCTGATTCAGAGCTCAATTTAGGGAATATTTCTCGAACTGTTCCCATTGACATTTCAGTGAAGCCCAGAATTGTTGAGAACATTCATATAGGTGCCTCGTGTACAAATGATGAAATTCAAACTTACAAGGCCCTATTCCAATAATTCAGCGATGCGTTTGCCTGGTCTTACGAGGAAATGCCAGGAATTGATCCTGCAATTGTTGTCCATGAAATCAAGACCTACCTAGACGCTAAACCCGTCCGGCAACGGTTGCGTCAGATTCACCCTCGAAAAGTGGCTGTGATAAAAGTAGTGGTCGAGAAGCTGTTGAAAGCAGGTTTCATTTATCTGATCCCGTTAACGGATTGGGTATCGAATATTGTTCCAGTTAACAAGAAACAAGGAACAATAAGAATTTGTATCGACTATAGGGATATAAATCGAGCTTGTCCAAAAGACAATTACCCAACACCCTATATCGATCAAATAATTAATGATTGTGTCGGAAGTGAAATGTTTTCCTTTATGGATGGTTTTTCAGGTTATAATCAAATCAATATTCTACCCACTGATCAACGAAAAGCGGCATTCATTTGTCCATGGGGGACATTTTCTTATTGCAAATTAGCTTTTGGGCTTAAGAATGCCGGAGCCACTTTTCAACGGGCAATGTCTTATGCATTTCATGACATCAAGCACATTATGCAGCCGTACCTCGATGATTTTCCTGCTCATTCCTTACATCAAGCTGATCACCTTGTCCACTTACAAGCAATATTTATGAGGTGTAGGCATTATCGTATTCGTTTGAATCCGCACAAGTGTGTCTTCTGTATAGAAGCGGGTCGATTGCTGGGATTTGTTGTTTCAAAAGCCGGCATTCGCGTCAATCCCTCGAAGGTCGAAGCTATCATCAAATTTCCTCCTCCTTCGAGTGTGCGCCAACTCCAAAGTTTGCAGGGGAAAGCAAACTTTTTACGCTGATTCATTCCAAACTACGCCGAGGTCACTAAGGGTTTTACCCGGTTGTTGAAACAGAACGCTCAATTCTTTTGGGATGAGATTGCTCAGCAATCTTTCGATGCACTCAAGCAAGCGTTGACCCATGCACCATTGTTGTATCCTCCCAACTACAACCAGGAATACTTCTTATACCTCGCAGCTTCGCATTCCACTATTGGAATGGTGTTAGTCCAGGAAGACGAATTCGGAACGGAACATGTGATATATTATCTTAGTCGGACCCTAAATCCAACTGAGTTAAAATATTCCCATGTGGAGAAATTGGCTTTCGCCATTGTTCAAGCTGTCCAGTGTTTCCGTCACTACATTTTACTTCGTAAAACTAAAGTGATTTCGGATTGCAACCCTATGATTTATATTTTGACTAAACAATTGCTAGGGGGCAAGTACTCTAAATGGATCGTTATCTTGCAAGAGTTCGATTTGGAGTTCGAGAAATCCAATTCTAAGAAATCCTTAGTTTTCGCAGAGTTAATGTGTGATTTCCTGTGTGCTGACACAGAAACTGTGGCAGAAGAGTCCATTGCGGACGAATATTTGTTTCTCATAAGCACTTTAGATCCATGGTATGGAGATATAATCGTCTATCTCCAGACCCAATCTTTTCGGCCTGAACTTTCAAAGTCATAGCGTTGAAAAATTTGGTTCCAGTCCCAACAGTTTAAAATTATTGGAGATACTCTTTATCGCCGTGGGGCAGACTTGGTTTTTCGACGTTGCTTAACTCACGAAGAGGCTGAGAGGGTTTTGAATGACTGTCACTCTGGAGCGTGTGGCGATCATATGTCAGGGTATGCCACAACCCAAAAGATATTGCGCGCTGGCTACGTTTGGCCGTCTTTGTTCAAAGATTGTATTATTGCGGTCCGAAAATGCCACAACTGTCAGGTGTTTGATCGAAAAATGCACGCACCACCAGCTCCTCTCCACCCTATAATTGCTGTCGGTCCTTTCACCAAATGGGGTATCGATTTTATAACTTGTAACCCTCACTCGGCCGGGGGGCATGCGTATATCATCCTCATGGTTGATTATTTTACTAAATGGGCCGAGGCGATGCCTACATTCGAGGCAGACAACAAAACAACAACAATTTTCGTTTTCAATCACATTATTGCTAGGTTTTGTGTCCCACAAGCGATCATTACTGACCATGGGCGCCATTTTTGAAACGTCATGATGACCGAACTTACAGGCTAGCTTGGTTTGCGCCATGATAACTCTACTCCTTATTATCCCCAAGCCAATGGTCTGGTTGAGTCTATCAACAAAGTTCTGGTTATCATGATCCAACGAATCATTGGTATTCATCAGTCGAATTGGCACAACATGTTATTTTCAGCGCTATGGGCATACCGAACCTCAGTGAAAACATTAACAGGGTTCACTCCTTTCCAGCTAGTTTATGGCTTGGAAGCTGTGTTGCCCATTGAATGCGAAATCCCATCACTTCAAATGGCTATCGAATTACTTCCAGCTACTTCCGAAGAGGAGAAGCGTTTATTATACTTAGCTCAATTAGATGAGACTTGACGTGATGCTGCATTGGCAATCGAGACTCACGCGAAACAGATGAAAGCTCAGTATGATAGAAATGTGACCCCTCGAAGTTTTTTGGAAGGCGACCTAGTGCTATTATATGATCAAGCTAACGATAAACTAGGTGCTGGAAAATTCATTCCTATGTGGCATGGACCCTACATTGTCAAGCGAAAGCTAACAAAGGGGGCCTATGAGCTAGTTGATTTTGATGGGGACTCTTTGGGTAAACCTAGAAATGGACTTTACTTAAAGAGGTATTATGCTTAAACGATGGGTATGGAGAATTTTTAGTTAGGTTAGTTTTTCTTTCTAGCTGGTGTGTTTGTTAGTTTAGACAGTGTGCTTAGCTTAGAAAGTGTGTTTTCGTCATTATTCTAGCTTATCTTGGTTTTACTCTTGATATTACAGATGTCGATGCCTCTCCAAAAATACATTGGATTTGCTGATGGTGCTTGTCGTAGTACATGGAATATCTCTTCCATAGCTTGGGTTATCTATTCGCCCTCTGACGAGTTAGTTTCTATGCATGGGGTGAGCCTCAGTCAAACGACAAACAACATTGCAGAATACAGTGCAGTAATTGAGTTATTGTCTGAATCTATTTCATTTGGGATTTGACGTTTGATAGTGAGGTTAGATTCTGAACTCGTTGTATTACAGCTTAATAGAATATATGCCATTAGAAATCCTGTGTTATTAAGATTAATTTTGAGAGTGCGTCTCTTGGAACGTGAGTTTGATTACATTGAATATCAACATATTCCAAGGTCTCTAAATACATTAGCAGATGCAATTGATTCTCGAATGTTAGACAGACATTTGCGACAATCATATATGTAAATTTAAAAACATTTCATCACACATGTTTAACAAGATAAGCCGGTAAATAAGGATATATATAGATAGAGTGTGTCAAAAAATATACATCGTCTTCGATCATAGGTTGAAAAACACCTTATGATTGGCAAAAATGATAAGTACAAAAAACCAAAATGTCACATGTGTCTACAAAAAGTGACCATCCAATCACTGGTGGTGCTCCCTATATGACACCACTGCACGGGCTACCCTACATAAGAACCTCCTAAAAGGTCCTGGGACTGCGACTACATAGCGCTGAAGCCTGATAGGAATATCATCTATAGTAATCTCAGGTATATCTGCCGTCAGATGCTCTAGATCCTTCTCCAACTCAGCTAAAGTCTCTGTAGCCGCGTCCTGTGGGATCGGTACCGGTGCAACTAGATGTCTCCTCTCGAAAGGCTGGAGATTGGCTGGACGCCGTGGACCTACATCTGCATTTTGAAAATTTTTACTGTCAGTTTTGAGACGATTTTTAAAAACAAAAAATATAGATAATTTAAAAAACTTGTGAAAAATGAAATACCTCTATTGTCCCATTGTTCTCCCTGTGGAAGAACCATGTCCGGATCTCCACGAAAATCCACTCCGGCATAAGGAAAATCCTGGATCGCAAAGACCTGGTTCTCCAACCAGTGAAAGTAACCCGCAGGAAATCGGACAACTCCCACTCCCTCATCAGGATGTCGGGCCATCACCGTAACCCATCGCACTAACTTTGGCTCCCGAGGAGGCCCAACCTCAACTGTGAGATGCTGCGGGATCAACATCGGAACTCTCTCTAAGGCAAAGCTCATAACTAAAGGCCCATACCCAAAGGTCTTTGTTTGCCCGTTCTTTGCCCTAGTCAGCTGGCCCTTCATATTGGCCAGCACAGCATCACACCAGTTGAAAATGGTGCCTCGGAAGCAATCAATCGCCATCCGCATTTGGGACCCGATGGCAAGGTGCAAAGCGGTTGTGCCGCAGAGTCCGGTAACTGTAAAGGCAATTACCATAAGTTCAGGACGGAATATGAATTTGATTTCTATCCCCTTCTCCTGGTTTTGATTATTGCACCACTCTAGCCGGAGACTAGCGAGGGATTGGCCACCCGGCCTAGTCCTGAACAGAGACAGGTGCTCACCCCTATTAGGCAAACCAGTGAGAAAATATATGTTTGAGGGCTCTATCTTGAGCTGGTGCCCTCCGATGTAAAAGCATTGATCCTGAACATTCCACCTTTCAACCAGCCACTCTAAGAATGGCACCTGGGCCCTCATGCCAGGTATGGCCCAGTATTTGTAAAGACCGCATGCCTTTAAAGCATCAATGGAAGGTTGATGATTTATTGCGGACAAATCGACATCTTCGTGTTCTCTTTCGCGCCAATCAAGCATGGTGGGCAATCTACACACCAGAAAACATCTATTAGAATTCATTAAATCAAAAATTAATGGTTTAATCTTGAGATTGGGGGTTTTAAATTCACTTTGCACGGAGTACGCACCCCGCTTTCAGAAAACAGAGCGTGGGTACGTGGCTTTTCTGAAGGCAGGCTACGTACTCTGACCATTTTCCCATTAACGAAAATGTCGAGGTACGCAGGTCACCCATGGGGTACCTGTGTACCCCGAAAAGCAGATCCTAAAACCCCAAAGCCCCCAAAAAATCAAACTAGGGATTAAAATGAAATTTTAATCAGATGAAAACAAAGAGGAGGATGTTGTAAAATACTTGAAAGAGACGGCGCTCGATTCCGACGGTCGGATTCTCGGCAAAGTCCACGGGAAGTTTCTTGCCAAAAGCCCTTTTCTCTCCCTCAACAGTAAAATGGTGAAAATGACATGGTAAAAAGTCTTTTTATAGGTTTTTTGGATAAATAAATGCTAATTTTGTTTATTTTTCACCATGGAAGGATATTTTTCAATGTATTTTTGCCTATCTTAAACAGGTATGAGTAATGTGTTGTTTTTGTGCAGGACAAAAGGATTTTTAGGGAAAATTGTAATTTTTCACAAACCAAAACATTAGAGTCATCTTTTAAGCCCTTTTCTGACTCCTAAAATATGAAAAGATTGTCGAGCATCTCTTTTACACTCGTTAAAATGGAATTAAAAGACGGTCCCCTTATAGCCCTTTTCTG
>APFE030765587.1:0-11623 GCA_000404065.3 Pinus taeda
ATTATTTAAATCATGTTATTAATATACTGCTTATTTCTTTTATGTTTTATGTTTTACTATTTTGTATCACTATTATACTAATCATTATCATTACTTAATTCATGTTATTACTATATTGTTTGTTTGTGTTATTTTTTATGTTTTACTATTTTGTGACACCATTACACTAATCATTATTAATATTTAATAATTGTTATTACTATATTGTTTGTTTCTTTTTATGTTTCATGTTTTACTATTTTGTAACAATATTATACTAATCATTATCATTATTTAATTCATGTCATTCCTATATTAATAATTTCAATTCATGTTAATACTCTATTGTTTGTTTATTTTTGTTTTATGTCTGATGCAGGAGCATGTGACTCAGAAGGGGAAAATTGTTTTGATTTATTCCAAAAATCAAAAAGTTTATCTACAGGCAAGGAGTGGAATCCTTTGCCTGCAGTTTCTATGTTTTTTAGTTAAAATTAGGAACTAGATAAGGGAAAAAACATGCCATCTTTTCTAGATAGGCTTAGAATAAGGCATGCTAGATTAGTTGTTATAAAAAAACTATGTATTGCTACTTTTTCTATATGTGACTGCTTTTGTAATAAGGAAGCTATGGATGAGAAAAAAAAGAGATGTTAAACTTGGCTGCCAAGGAGGGAATTTTCTCTCATGTATAACTCCAGGAATAGAGAGACATTGTGTGTGTGAACAGTAGGGACAATGGAATAGAATTGTTGTTCTTCAATTAAAAAAAATAGTCCTTGAATTATTATGATGATGCGTTCCATGTGGCGGAATATTAATATAATTCTCATGCAGTATAGATGGTATTTTGTGGTTCAACTACCGTGTGGATTTTTTATGGACAGTGGAGCCATATGCGTATAAATTAGGAAACAAGAAGGCGTTGCAATGATAGTTATTATAGCAATATAGGGGATGCATCTGATATCACCTATAGATAGCTGTGCATATAATTCACCTAGAGATAGCTATGCATATAATTCATGAAGCTGTGCGTGGATTCATTAACCCGTGAGTTCTCTCTGTGTGCACACCATAAACACGTTTAAAGGCTGATGATTATAATTGTTGCATGTTGAGAATTGTGTGCGTAATTAATCTGGTGTGCGCATATTAAATCAGTTCGGTGCGTATTTATATATGTGTTGTTGTATGGTGAACGACCGTGTGTGTGCATATTCATAAGCCATACTCTTATATTGCTAACGGTTTGTTATAAGTTTCTACCCCAAGGCTTTGCGCGTGGATTATAAGTCTCCTCTATAATTTTTGTGCGCATAATTATATGTTGCCATGGATTATATAGCTGCATGTATGTTGTAGAATACTCTTATATTGCTAACGGTTTGTTATAAGTTTCTACCCCAAGGCTGTGTTTGTGGATTATAAGTCTCCTCTATAATTGTTGTGCGCATAATTATATGTTTCCATGGATTATATAGCTGCATGTATGTTGTAAATTCCCACTATAAATGCGTGGTAAGATAATTATTGCAGGCCGTTTCATGATGCAGGAGCATCTAGACCCTGCCAGCAATGTGGAGATTTGTCCACATGTTGTGGTTAAATCCAGTGAAATTTATTTACTGTTGGTCAAAAATCAATTTACTGAGGAGGTTGGATTCCTCAAATAATTTGTTATTGTAATAAATAGGAGATTATCTTATTTTGGTTTTTGAGATAGAGTTGTTAGTCTAGGTGTGCTTGGAAAGCAACGGAATAGAAGAATTATGTTCCTTCTTGAAAAAATAGGAAACTCTGTTAGATAATTTAGGAGAATTATTGGAGTGGATAATAAATAGAGGAAAATTGTAATGAGATGGGAGGATTCTTTTTAGATTGATTAGAGTTTGTGTGTTGCTTGGAGGAGAGGAGCGATTATGTGAGTATTTGGTTTGGTCTGGAGCGCTACGCTCAGATTTAGTATTAAGATGTGTAAAAAAAAAACAGTGATTAGTTTTGTGTAATTACACAAGAGCCGAGACTGTTTCATTCTTTCAATATAATTGTGGTTTGAATACATCGATTATGCTTTATGGTGTTAAAAATTGATATAAAACAGAACGCGCAGTGTTATTTGCCATTAGATCAGTTTTAATTGCAGATTGGATCGAGTGTATACAACGTTGAAGAATTGCATTCGAAATTTGTGGAAACGCGAGTATGGTATGTTTGTATAATTGATTGAATAGAGTTTGATCTGTGTTTTTTTTGTATTTTGAAGAATTCTGTCTCTGTTACAATTCGGCGTTGTCAAATTTTGTGAGTTGGGAGCTGTCTTTACCCCAGAAAATAGATTAAAAAGACGGTGTGCATCTTTTGTAGTGGAGGCAAATTAACATATCATTCAGTTTGAAATGCATCGGATCCCCAGAACTTATGGCATTGAAATAAAAAGGGAAGGTTTCAATGTTAATCAATTTAGCAATGAATCTAACAAGAAGTGATATTAATTGGTTCCAAAGGATATCGGTGTAGATGTAAATTGGAGCGTAATAGAGTGCGGAGGTGCAGTGACATCGCGTCGGCACGACTGAATATCAGCATTGGGATAACGATCGTAGATTTGGTATTGCATCGGTGTTGGTATGTTATGTTAAACCTTGAGTGATGTGGAATCAGGTCCGGGGAGTTCGGGCGATAATCAATCGCATTTTAAATTCCGACTGCCGATCGTTGTAAATGCCAATCTCCAACTTCCGATTGAATCGGATTGGGCTCTAGGGAATGTATTGAATCGGAACTCTGATGATCATAGAAAAGGGGAAATGTATATTTCCGACTGAGATTTGTGTTTGATTATTTTGTGGAGTAGGTTTGTTTTTGGTAATGGTTGTAATGGTTATAAGTTGCAGATTGGGGATCGCTGATTGGTATATCAGTGTATGACCAGAGTTTGGAGCAGTGAAAGGGAAATCGATCCGAATCATTGGATCAGTGATTTGGGTTCTGTGAATTGATGTCTTTGATAGGGCCGCAGTGACTCATAGACAGGAACCTTGAAGACATGGACCTGAATGCAAGAATCTTCATAACACTCTGTTTGTAATAGCATTCAACCCGATTTATGGATTAAGTTAAGGATCGAACAGATCTGTGGAGCGAGAGGATACATGGGTTGTATTTCTTGGTAAGGCGTTAATGCTGTTTGAATGTTTTTATCAAAAGGTGTTGATTGAGATGTTGAAAGAGTAAACCTACGGGCCCGGCCTTATAAATTGAATAAGATCAAATACAAGGGCGTTGACAAAAGAGGAAATTCATATTTGGGTATTGGAAAATATGTTATGGCATTCGATTAAGGCGTGTTGATTGTGAGTTGCAGTTTGAATTTTAAGTTTTAAATAAAAACTTCCGCATGATAGAGACAGTGGGTGACTTTGTAATTTTGAAGCTGAGATGCAAGTGAATTTGCATGGTAGGTGAGGTTCTCTCCGTTGCAGGTTGACCCTGAACCAATATCACATACTTCCGCAAATTGAAGTGTAATGCAATTTCCAGCAAAAGGAAATTTTATAGGGACAATTTTGATGTATGCGTGTGTGCATTGAACAACTTGAGATTCTGGGCATCGCAGGGGTTTTCCCTGCGTCAATTTTTGGTATCAGAGCCTGGCTCTATTGAAACTGAATAAGTTTGTTTTCTGAATGAATTTTTATACGAGATTGTAGCTGTGAGGAAATCTATTCAAAGCAAAGGTGACAGCATCGGAAAGAGTGAAAGAGTGCAGAAGCCTAGAGAGAGCAAAGGTGTTGCTCAAGAGAAGATTCCAGATAGGGGATCGTGCTTACCAAAAGACTGAGTAAGGAGAGCTCAGTGAGGTAAGATTGCATTAAGAAGGACTTACTGTTACAGAGGCTTTTTGCATAAGTGTAAGGAGCTCATGGAAAGAGAGGAGAAGAAAATGACCACAGATAGTCATAGCAGAAGTTCACAAGGAAGCCACAATAGAAAGGAAGATGCCAAAGCAAGTGGCATGAAGATGAGTCAAGAAGAGTTTGACCGAGAGAAAGCTGAGATAGATTTCCAGATTGGAATATTGATGGAGATGCTGCAGAAAAGTGTTTGGACCATGAGGAAACGAGTAAAGTGGCCAAGGCTACGAGAAAAGAGAAATCAGCAAGTGAAGTCAGAGATAGTAGAAGAATTGAGAAAGATTGAGCAGATAATGAGTGCTCAAGAGGAATCAGAGAAACTGAAAGAAGCAAAGGTAGAATTGGAAGTCTCCATTTGCAAACCAGAACAAGGTGAAATGTTGGGAGAAGAAGATAATGAGAGGTTAGCTGAAGGTCTTCTGGACTACTGGCAGAATTCAGAACAATTTGAGAATATGTTGACAAAGGAAGCGGATGAGGCAATGAAGCCTTGTGATTTTGATTCTTATAATTTGTGTATGTTTGCAGGATGTGCAAAAGGTGATGGACAGCTTGATGAAGTTGTCACCAGGAATGTAGATCTTGAGGTAAAGTATGATGGTGAATCCCTTTTAGAGGAAGAAGGCATTGATCTATTGAAACAGAAGGAGTTCATAGATGAAATCTTGTTTGGTATGAAACAGTCAGATGAGGTTGATATAGACCAGCAGTCTAAAGACAATTCCACAGTGGGACTACAAAAAGGTAAACCAATGAATTTTTTTAATGGAATTAATGAAAGATGCTTGCAATATGATGATGTAGGAAACAGGTCAACTCAGGAGGATTGCCAAGAAAAGAATGAAGCTGAGAATGGGAATTATGATGATCTGTTGGAGAGATTTCATAAGGAAATATAATTTTTGGAGAGATTACTCGAGGAACCTAAAGGAGAAACGAAGCTTACAGAACCTGACGGAGGAAAAGGTGTGGAACACAACATTAATAAATATGATGCTGAAATCATAGAAATTGAGCAGTGATTATTTGAAGGTGAGATGAAAGATCAGGAGCAGCAAGGAAGTTACATCCTCCGAGGCATGAAGGAGACAAAAATATTAACTCAACAAGATGAATATGGAAGTAACCAGAAATTAGGAAGGAATGATCAGTTACATGAGAGTGAATTTGAGAAAGGCATCAAATTGCAGAAGTATAGAAGCTGGTAGCAGAATGAAGAACCAGAAATCGGCCTGGTAGTACAAAGAAAGATAAGTGAAGATCGAAGATACAGATGGAGACTGAAGAAAAGGGTGAAGTGGAAGCTATTGCAATGGAGGTGGAATGGCAAGATGATGAATAAGTTCAGGAAACTTGGGCAAATTCATATTGATTTGTTGAAGAAAGAAAGACTTAGAGAAATGGGGTCATAGCAAGAAGGATCCGCTGAAATCCAAAATAATTATGATGAAGGATTGGTGCGTGAAGCATCAAAAGAAAATGGAAGGTATTGTATTTTGAAAACTAAAGGTTATTGTGTGTTTGCAGGTCACATTAACTTGAAGAATGACAAACAGTTATTGAAGACTCTTGAAGAGATGACTACTCATAGTCATATGCAGACTAAGGAGGATGGAAAAACAATTTTTGAATTCAAGGGATACACTGAGTCATTGAAGATCATTGATATTGAAGAAAGCCAGAGTGCAGGAGGATTAAAGACAAATATTGTGAACAACGCAGTTAGTAAAGATGATACAGAACTTTTGAGAACTTCCAGATGAGATAGCAGATTTGTATAAGCCAAATCTTTTGATGAGGAAGCCAGCAAGGAATGAAGAATTGCAAATTAAAGTGAGCAAAAGAGTAGAAAGATATGTGGAAAGGACAGCAGTAGATAGTGATGCATTATCACATAGTGGATAGAGAATTGAAGGACAAACAACATCAGCAATAATTAAGAACAGGCTATCAAATCAAGTATGGGATCCAGGAGGACTCAAACTAGAAATGCATGATCAGGAGATCATGGTTAATTTAAACTTTGGGAGTCTGATGCAGGAGCATCTAGACCCAGCCAACAATGTGGAGATTTGTCCACATGTTGTGGTTAAATCGAGTGAAATTTATTTACTGTTGGTCAAAAATCAATTTACTGAGGAGGTTGGATTCCTCAAATAATTTGTTATTGTAATAAATAGGAGATTAGCTTATTTTGGATTTTGAGATAGAGTTGTTAGTCTAGGTGTGCTTGGAAAGCAATGGAATAGAAGAATTATGTTCCTTCTTGAAAAAATAGGAAACTCTGTTAGATAATTTAGGAGAATTATTGGAGTGGATAATAAATAGAGGAAAATTGTAATGAGCTGGGAGGATTCTTTTTAGATTGATTAGAGTTTGTGTGTCGCTTGGAGGAGAGGAGCGATTATGTGAGTATTTGGTTTGGTGTGGAGCGCTACACTCAGATTTAGTATTAAGATGTGTAAAAAAAACAGTGAATAGTTTTGTGTAATTTCCCAAGAGCCGAGACTGTTTCATTCTTTGAATATAATTGTGGTTTGAATACATCGATTATGCTTTATGGTGTTAAAAATTGATAGAAAACCGAACGCGCAGTGTTATTTGTCATTAGATCAGTTGTAGTTGTAGATTGGATAGAGTGTATACAACGTTGAAGAATTGCATTCAAAATTTGTGGAAACGCGAGTATGGTATGTCTGTATCATTCATTGAATAGAGTTTGATCTGCGTTTTTTTTGTGTTTTTAAGAATTCTGTCTCTATTACAATTTGGCGTTGTCAAATTTTGTGAGTTGGCAGTTGTCTTTACCCCAGAAAATAGATTAAAAAGACAGTGTGGATCTTTTGTAGTGGAGGCGAATTAACATATCATTCAGTTTGAAATGCATCGGATCCCCAGAATTTATGGCATTGGAATAAAAAGGGAAGGTTTCCATGTTAATCAATTTAGCAATGAATCTAACAAGAAGTGATATTAATTGGTCCAAAGGATATCGGTGTAGATTTAAATTGGAGCATAGTAGAGTGCGGAGGTGGAGTGACATTGCGTCGGCACGACTGAATATAAACATTGGGATAACGATCACAAATTTGGTATTGCATCGGTGTTGGTATGTTATGTTAAACCTTGAGTGATGTGGAATCAGGTCCGGGGAGTTTGGGTGATAATCAATTACATTTTAAATTCCGACTGCTGATCGTTGTAAATGCCAGTCTCCGACTTCCGATTGAATCGGATTGGGCTCTAGGGAATGTATTGAATCGGAACTCCGATGATCATAGAAAAGGGGAAATGTATATTTCCGACTGCAATTTGTGTTTGATTATTTTGTGGTGCAGGTTTGTTTTTGGTAATGATTGTAATGGTTATAAGTTGCAGATTGGGGATCGTTGATTGGTATATCAGTGTATGACCAGAGTTTGGAGCAGTGAAAGGGAAATCGATCCGAATCATTGGATCAGTGATTTGGGTTCTGTGAATTGATGTCTTTGATAGGGCCGCAGTGACTCATAGACAGGAACCTTGAAGACATGGACCTGAGCGCAAGAATCTTCATAACGCTCTGTTTGTAAGAGCATTCAACCCAATTTATGAATTAAGTTAAGGATCGAATAGATCTGTGGAGCGAGAGGATACATGGGTTGTATTGCTTGGTAAGGCGTTAATGTTGTTTGAATGTTTTTATCAAAAGTTGTTGATTGAGATGTTGAAAGAGTAAACCTACAGGCCCTGCCTTATAAATTGAATAAGATGAAATACAAAGGCGTTGACAAAAGAGGAAATTCATATTTGGGTATTGGCAAATATGTTATGGCATTCGATTAAGGCGTGTTGATTGTGAGTTGCAGTTTGAATTTTAAGTTTTAAATAAAAACTTTCGCATGATAGAGACAGAGGGTGACTTTGTAATTTTGAAGCTGAGATGCAAGTGAATTTTCATGGTAGGTGAGGTTCTCTCCGTTGTAGGTTGACCCTGAACTAATATCACATATTTCCGCAAATTGAAGTGTAATGCAATTGCCAGCAAAAGGAAATTTTATAGGGACAATTTTGATGTATGCGTGTGTGCATTGAACAACTTGAGATTCTGGGCATCGCAGGGGTTTTCCCTGCATCATTTCATATGCTTCTCATACATAGTTGTGCGTGCATTTGCCTAATGAATTCAAGCTGGCTTAATTTGAGAGACTTATGAACTTTCACAAGGGAATGAATTTATTAGTTTAATGAGTGATGATCTGAGGAAAGATCCAAAGGAGAGAGAGCCGGATATTGAAGATATTGTAATCAAATTGGAGAGATTGTCATTAGAGATAGCTGTCGGTCCATCATTAGTGGTATCAGAGCAGGGAAAGTTTCCTGCGGAGAGAAGGATTCCAGAGCAGCGAAAGTTGGTATTAGAGCTGGAATAACTTTGTTTTCAAGTTTTTTCTTTTTATATTAATTGCATGCGGTGGATGAATGAATGTAAGAAGGTTTGCTGAACTGAAATGTATTTTTGAATGTGTGATGAATGATGAAGATCAGATTTTAAATTTGATATGCAACATACACAATTGCAAGTGACCAGGATGGAAGACAAGATCCTGCAAGATCTTAAAGGTGAGATGATTTTTTTGATTTGAAATTTATGAGTTGAAGTGTATGGTTTCAGAGGAGTGGCAGTGAACCTGAAGAATCCAATAAGGAATTGGATAGAGAGGACAACTGAAGTGTTCTTAGGAGAGAGTGGGAGGTTGCAGAAGCCTAGAAGGAGCAAAAGTGTTGCTCAGGAAGAGGTTCCAGATGGAGGACCCGTGCTTACCAAAAGACTAAGTGAGGAGAGCTTAGTGAGGTAAGATTGCAGCCAGGAGGACTAGCTGTTGCAAAGGCTTGTTGCAAAGGAGCGCATAAAGAAAGACGAGAAGAAGATGACTACTAGTAGTCATATCAGAGGTTTAGGAAAAAGCCACAGTAGAGGACATAAGAAAGAGGATGCCAAGGTAAATGGCAAGAAGATGAGTCGAGAGGAAGTTGAAATGGAACAAGGAGAATTTCTCGGAGATAGTGAAGATGAAGACTTGAAGACTGACACTTCAAGTAAGACCAAAGGGTCACATGGTTTTAAATCTGAAAATTTGTGTATGTTTGTAGGTGAAAAACAATTGGCTGATATTTTCATAAAGAAGGAATCTAATCATGATGTTGATGCAGAGAAAGAAGAAGGACCAGCTGAAGATTGGTCAAAAGTTGTTGAAGGAATAGAAAGTTGTGTGAAGTTTCCAAGATCTACTCCTAATGAAATTGTTGAATTGTACAGGAAACTAAATCTTCAGAGAAGAGAACTCGAGAGACAGAGGACTTATGCACAGGTTAATTTGCTGAGGAAACAAGGCAGGGAAGTTTTCATGAATGACAGTCAGGAAGCAGAAGATGGTAAGAAGGCGAGACTAGCTGACAGTCTCATGGTGAATACAAATCAGCATGCTGAAATATTGCCAGAGAAAGCTGAGGAGAAAGGCAGTGAAAATTTTTTGGGTCCTGAAAAAGACTTGAAGCTGTAGAGAGAAAAGTTGGTGACTAAATCAACAAATAAGACCAGTGGGTCTTGTGATTTTAATGCTAACAATTTGATTGTGTTTACAGGTGATGAGCCAAAGTATGTTGCAGAGGGACAGGAAGCTTGGGAGGTAGCAACATCTATGGCGGCAACGGAAGCAACATCTATGGTAGCAGCTAAATTAACAGAAATTGGGAACAACAGTAGTAAGCTGGACATATAAATTGAAGAAATATGGCAGCTGATGATGCATCAATCCAAATGGAGGAAAATAGAAATAGCAACAAGCAAGATCAATCAGAACTTGAACCTGATTGACAGAAAGAAGAAGAGGGAGGAAAGGACAACAGAAATGCAGCAGCAGCAAAGGAATAAAGAATTTGGATGATTGCAGAACAAAGGATGGGATCCAGGAAGATTAAGACCACAAACCACATGATCAGGAGACCATGAATTTTTCTACCTTGGGAGTCTGATGCAGGAGCATGTGACGCAGAAGGGGAAAAATCTTTTGATTTATTCCAAAAATCAAAAAGATTATCTACAGGCAAGGAGTGGGATCCTTTTCCTGCTATTTCTATGTTTTTTAGTTAAAATTAAGAACTAGATAAGGGAAAAAACATGCCATCTTTTCTAGATAGGCTTAGAATAAGGCATGCTAGATTAGTTGTTATAAAAAAACTATGTATTGCTACTTTTTCTATATGTGACTTCTTTTGTAATAAGGCAGCTATGGATGAGAAAAAAAAGAGATGTTAAACTTGGCCGCCAAGGAGGGAATTTTCTCTCATGTAGAACTCCAGGGATAGAGAGGCATTGTGTGTGTGAACAGTAGGGAGAATGGAATAGAATCGATGCTCTTCAATTAAAAAAAACAGTCCTTGAATTATTATGATGATGCGTTCCGTGTGGCGTAATATTAATATAATTCTCATGGAGTATAGATGGCATTTTGTGGTTCAACTACCGTGTGTATTTTTTATGGACAACGGAGCCATATGCGTATAAATTAGGAAAGAAGAAGGCGTTGCAATGATAGTTATTATAGCAATATAGGGGATGTGTTGCAATGATATTTATTACAGCTGTCTCTAACGCCTTCATCTGATATCACCTACAGATAGTTGTGCGTATAATTCATGAAGCTGTGCGTGGATTCATTAACCCGTGAGTTCTCTCTGTGTGCGCACCATAAACACGTTTAAAGGGTGATGATTATAATTGTTGCATGTTGAGAATTGTGTGCGTAATTAATCTGGTGTGTGCATATTAAATCAGTTGGGTGCGTATTTATATACGTGTTGTTGTATGGTGAAGGACCGTGTGTGTGAGTATTCATAAGGCATACTCTTATATTGCTAATGGTTTGTTATAAGTTTCTACCCCAAGGTTGTGCACGTGGATTATAAGTCTCCTCTATAATTGATGTGCGCATAATTATATGTTGCCATGGATTATATAGTTGCATGTATGTTGTAGCATACTCTTATATTGCTAATGGTTTGTTATAAGTTTCTACCCCAAGGCTGTGCACATGGATTATAAGTCTCCTCTATAATTGCTGTGCGCATAATTATATGTTGCCATGGATTATATAGCTGCATGTATGTTGTAAATTCCCACTATAAATGCGTGGTAAGATAATTATTGCAGGGAGTTTCATATGCTTCTCATACATAGCTGTGCATGCATTTGCCTAATGAATTCAATCTCGCTTAATTTGAGAGACTTATGAACTTTCACAAGGGAATGAATTTATTAGTTTAATGAGTGATGATCTGAGGAAAGATCGAAAGGAGAGAGAGCCGGATATTCAAGATATTGTAATCAAATTGGAGAGATTATCATTAGAGCCAGCTACCCGTCCATCAATGTTTTAGTATTTTGTAACACTATTTTTGTTTTATGTTTTACTATATTGTAACACTATTTTGTAACGCTATTTATGTTTTATTTTTTACTATTTTGTAGGACTATTAGACTAATTCTTATAATTATTTAATTCATGTTATTACTATATTAATAATTTTAATTCATGTTACTATTATATTGTTTTTTTTTATGTTTTAATGTTTTGTAACACTATTATACTAATCTTTATCATTATTTAATACATGTTACTACTATATTAGTAATTTTAATTCAACTTATTACTATATTAATAATGTTTTACTATATTGTAACACTA
>APFE030765596.1:0-10296 GCA_000404065.3 Pinus taeda
CACCAAATTCTAAATGTCAAATCCATAATAATGTGACTAACGAAATGGGATAAATAAAAAATGGTAAAAGCATGAATTAAAGCCTTATTGGAAATATGCGTGTTGGAAAGATGTTTGTTTGAAAGGGAAAAAATCAAGAATTAATGGAAAGAACCACCAAAAAATAGAAATAACCAGAAGCATCCGTCAAACATGGACAAAAAAAAACATCCACCGAAAATTTCAAAGAGTCGTGGATGATCCTAATTGGATCCATAAAAGATTGTCAAAGAACCATGACGGTATCAGGTCGGGACAAATCTCTAAGAACTCAGAACAACGACCAAAAACACCCCTGAACCAGTGGAAATGGTAGCCAAAGTGGAACAACGAGGACCTCGGTCAAAGCGCGCTCACCGAGGCCCATGGAGACTGCGCAGTAGGTCAAAGTAGCCCCAGGGAGCCCCGAATCAGGAAAAGGAGGCGGATTTTGATGCAATGGCACATCGTTAGGCAAACAAGGCTGAAATGGTGGAAGCCCGAGCACTCAGACACACGGCGAACTAGAGAACGATGGGCAGAAGAGGAAAATGTGCTAAACATACAAAGGCATGACCCGTGCTCTGGAAACTGGTGGTATTGATTTGGGTGCCCTCAAATGGTAAGCTATTTTTGATGGAGGCAGAGCGATCCCACTCAACGATCAATGCGCGACAAGCGAAGGTGAGAGAAAATTGTCGTTGATCACATGTTATCGGTTCAGCAAGTCAACCACGCATGATGTGTGTATGAAGTTGGATCTGGGAGATCCAGATCGAACGACTGAGATCAAGCCTGATGGAGGAAGCGAAATTGATGAAGGAATACACCATGATTTGTAAAGATTTGGAATCCATTTGACTGCCATCGTGGATGAAAGACTTCATCCATGACACAACTAAAGAAACGAACCGACGAGCAGGTTGGCGCCATTTAGAGGAAGACAAGTGGCCACTCCTTGAGCGTTCATGTTGACGCCAAATAGGGAACTGCAAGTGTAGCTACAGAAGTTGAATCGACAAAGGTAGAAGAGGAAACTCTTGCCATTGTAGACCAGAAGGTCACAAAGCTGGTAGGAAGAAGAAGAGTCTATGTACTCCAATGGTGTGGGTACAAGAATCACCCTGCCAAGCAAAACCTACTTCAGGAGAACTCACATTGAGTCCCTGTATTGTAATTCTCTGCTTAAAGGCACAATAAAACAAGGCCACAACTGAAAGCTGGACCGGAGACGTAGCCTTGGAGAATAGGGTGAACTCCTTATTAAAAATTCTTGTGTCTTTGTATTTGCTTACTGTATTTCTCTGCTGTCTTTCCATTTTTTTGTCTGTGTATTGGTAATCTGATCGATCCGTTGCTTCAATAACACAGAATACACACAAGCACATGAGTCTGTAATACCTTTGTTTAAGAAATCTTCAACTGATGTCACTCACAGTGTGAATATCAAATCAAGTGGTATCAGAGCTCTAGGTTGTAAGGTTAGACAAGCTTGTGTTGGTTTAGCTATTGAATGCTCACGAGATCAAATCTCAAATTAGGAGGAGAGTTGGTTGAAACTAGTCCTGAAATTGGGAGAGTCTACCCTCGGAAGACAATGTTAGAGAAAGGTTCTATGGGGCCAGACCCTCAATTGATAGAGAGTTTCCTAGCTATAAAGTCTATGGTAGAAGAAATGTATAGGGACTTTAGAAAGCACAAGGATGGAGATTCATCAGGTTCTAAACGAGATAAAGAAGAAGATGCGTCTCATTCCCATGACCACTCAAAAGGAAAGGGGAAAGAGGAAAGCTTTCTCACACCTCCTAATAGCCCTGTGCATAATAAGAAATCATTTTTGATTAAGCTAGATGTTAAATTTAATTTTCCTATATATGATGGAGAGCTAAATGTTGAAAAGTTGGACAATTGGATTAGACAAATTGATCTGTATTGTAGAGTGCAGAATATCAACTTAGACAAGAGTAGAATTCAGCTGGCGAGCCTATGCCTAGGAGGCACTGCCTTGGTTTGGTGGGAAGGCAGAACCCAAGCTGGTATGAAGAAACATTTTAAGACCATCTCGGTTTGGATTCAATTTGTTGCTGCAGTCAAAAATCATTTCTATCCATTGGTGTACATGCAACAAGCCATGATGAGTTGGAAAACTCTTCAGCAGTTGAAACGACAAATTGTGCAAGGGTATACTCAAGAGTTCAGAAAGAGAGCACTGATGTTGGGTATCTCATTAGACTCACCAGAGACTCTGTTGAAGTACATTGGTGGTCTACACAACTACATGAGGCATGCCATCCTCATTTTTAATCCCACTAGTATAGATGACGTATTTGTACAAGCTACTCATCTAGAAGCTAGAGGAAATAATGGAAATCTAGAAGTTGGGGGACCATCCCAACCCACTGTAAGCAAGAGAAAGGAGAAAAGAAAGCAGAAGTGGAAAGCAATGAAGGCTAACACTACACAAAAAGGCAAAGCTTCATGCACTCACTGTAAAAGGGGGGGCATGATGATGAGCACTATTCGATTTTACATCTAGAGCTAAGACCTAAGAAGTCCAAGGGAAAGAAGAAGAAGATTGCTGCAACTATTCAAAAAGATTTGGGGTCAGATTCGGGAGATGAAACAATCATTGCAGCCACAGGTATAAAAGGTAAGAATTCCGAAGCATCTACTAGTAATTCTGCTCAAACTATTATTGATATATAATATGAGAGAAAAATACACGAGCTTTTTCATATTCGAGTTATTTCCAAACATCAAAAGGTTGATACTTTGTTTGATAGTGGCTCACAAGTAAATTTGATTTCTAAAGCAATTTTAAAGAAATTGGGATTAGAAACTAAACCTCACAAGAAACCATACCCATTAGGATGGTTGAAGGATACAACACAACTACAAGTGACTAGACAGTGCAAACTCAAGTTTTCTTTTGGATTAACTCTTGTAGATGAGGTTGAGTTAGACATAATTCCTTTTGCTATATGTGGAGTTGTTTTAGAAATTCCTTACTTGTATGATAGAAATGCTATTTTCTATAGAGACGAGAACAAGTATCTACTTGTTAAAGATGGAATCAAATACTTTGTAAGAGCTCATAAGCTCAAGAATAATTATACTCTCATAAATTTTGGGTAGATGAAAAGAATGATAAATTCATGAAAACAATTCTTACTACTGGTTGTAAAGGAAAAGAAACCTAATAAAACCAATGTATTTGAGGGTTGTAATGCACAGCAGCAAGCTGATATAAAAACATTGTTTCAGAGTATGATATTCTATTTCAATAATCTAAAGGTTTGCCACCCAAAAAGGAAATAGTACATGATATTATTTTGCAGCAAAATGTTCCATTGCCTAACATTGGGATGTACAGGTTGTCTGCTTTAGAGAATGCTGAAATCAAGAAGCAGGTGCAGGAGTTGCTGGAGAAAGGGTTCATCAGGCCTAGCACATCACCATGTGGGTCACCAATCATTTTGGTGAGAAAGAAAGATGGCTCATGGAGAATGTGCATTGACTACTAAGCATTGAATAAGATAACAATAAAAAATCGTTATCCCCTTCCTCACATAGATGATCTTTTGGATCAATTAAAGGAAGTTATTTATTTCACCAAGCTGGGTTTGCACAGTGGATACCATTGGGCCAGAGTTACAGAGGAAGATGCACAAAAGACTGCTTTCAAAACAAAGCAGGGATTGTATGAGTGGCTAGTTATGCCTTTTGGCTTGACCAATGCTCCTGCTACTTTCATGAGATTAATGAATGAAGTATTCAGACCTTTTCTTGATGATTCTGTTATTGTGTATCTGGATGACATTCTGATTTTTAGTAAAACATGGGAAGAACACTTAAAGTATGTTAAGAAGAAATTAGATGTTTTGAAAAGAGAAAAACTTTATGTTAAACTCTTAAAATGTGAAGCCGGAAAAACATCTCTAAATTATTTGTGTCATATAGTAGGGGTGGTGAATTGAAAATAGATCCCTCTAAAGTAGTAGTCATTGTAAACTAGCCTAAACCCAAGTCTGCTACAAAAGTAAGAAGCTTCTTAGGAGTAGCACAATATTGGAGGAAGTTCATTTCTAATTTTTCCTCAATTGCAGCTGCCTTACATGCGTTGACAACTTTGAACAAGGTGTTTCTGTGGAGAGGAAAACATCAAAAAGCCTTCGACACCTTGAAAGAAAAGATTAGTAAAACACCTATATTAGCACTGCCAGATCGACAAAGACCGTTTTGAATCCAAACAGATGTCAGTGATTCTACCATGGGAGTAGTGTTGACACAACAGGGTAAACCCATATCTTATCATTCTGAGACTTTTAATCCTGTAGTCGTTAACTATCCTACCTATGATAAAGAATTGTATGCATTAGTTTAGAGTATGAAAAAGTGGAAACATTACTTAATGGGAAAAGATACAGTAATACATATTGATCATCAACCACTTCAATATCTACACTCGCAAACTAAGTTGCAACAATCAAGGCATTATAGATGGATGGGATTTCTACAACAGTTTCACCTAGTCATTAGATATGAGAATGGCATACACAACAAAGTTGCAAACATGTTCTCTAGAGCCATTATAAATGCATCTACCATACTTAAGCATAATTTTGTGCTACATGAAAGCTACATAGAACAATATGCTCAAGACATAGACTTTAAATATGTATATGCAACTTTGAGTCAAGGTAAAAAGGTAGAAGAATTGGACTATCATGTGAAGGACCAACTCTTATACCATTGTGTGAAACTATGCATTCCACAAATAGAGAGAATAAAGATAAATAGAAAGGCACAGACTTCTCTAATATCAGGTCACTTTGGGGTAAGTAAAACAGTTGCATAGCTGCAAAGATTTTGTTATTGGCCGAAAATGAATGAGACGGTTTCTAGATATGTAAGAGGGTGTACTATGTATGCTAAAAGCAAGCCCAACAATAGAAAACTATGTTTGTACACTCCTTTACCAGTTCCTTCTCACCCTTGGGAAAGTGTTTCCATGGATTTTGTTGGAGGACTGCCTAAATCTAGGAAGGGTCATGATTATTTATATGTGCTTGTGGATGGGTTAAGCAAAATGTGCATTTTGATACCTTGTAATAAACAGATTACAACTGAAAAAATTGCAAAATTATTCTTTCAACATGTATGGGTTCATTTTGGATTACCCACTTCTATTGTATCTGATCGAGACACTCGATTTGTGGGGAAGTTTTAGTCAAGTCTTTGGGAACTGATGGACACCCAATTGAAGAAAAGCACAACTTTTCCTCTACAAACCAATGGCCAGACAGAAGTAGTTAACATGATAGTGATCCAGTTTCTCAGGGGATATTGCAGTAAACATCCTAATCTTTGGGAAAAACATTTTTGTTATGTAAAACATGCTTACAATAGAGACAAACACTCTTCTACATAGAGATCTCCTTTTGAGACATGTTTTGGTTTCATACCAAGGTCACCTTTGGATTTTGTCTTTGGTAAAGATACCATGGTTAATGGACACAGTCACGTGGACAAGGCAACTAGGCTCATTGAACAGATCTAGGAGATCCACCAGGCAGTACAGGAATAGATGGAAAAGCGCCAAGCCAAATATAAGGCTAGGCATGACAAGCATCACATGGAGCATAGTTTTCGGAGACAAGGTTTGGCTATATATCAATAAGGACAGGATGCAAGGAGAAGGTAAAAAGCTAAAGCCTATCAGGTATGGACCTTTTAGGATACTTGAGAAGATTGGTGAAAATGATTTTCACTATGATCAACCAACTTACATGCACATCTACTCAGTCATAAATGCAGATTGCTTGAGATTGTTTGAACCTTCAATGATTGAGGATCCTGAAGAGCAAAGTCAATTACCTTCTATTGATGACCTACTACCTAAATATCTTAATGAATTACAGGAAGACAAAGTCTTGGACAAGAAGGTAAGGATGACGCGTAGAGGAGATGTTGAGTACCTCAGAATTGGACTCAAAGGTTCAAAGACGAGCAGTGCAAAGTGGATTGAGATTGGAGAAGTGAGACAGCAGTATCTTCACTTAGTCGATGCTTGAAAGAAAACAAACTTTTGGTGGTCCAAAATATCTTTTAGTGGGAAGGCCGTGATCGAAATTGGATCCATAAAAAAATGTCAAAGAACCATGACTATATCAAGTCAGGACAAATCTCTAAGAATTCTAAACAGCGATCAAAAACACCCCTGAACTAGTGGCAATAGCAACCAACATGGAACGACGCGGACCTCGGTCAAAGCTCGCTGACCGAGGCCGATGGAGACTGCGCAGGAGGTCAAAGTAGCCCCTGGGAGCCCCGGGTTGGGAAAAGGAGGTGGATTTTGATGTGAAATTAGCGCATCGCTAGGCAAACAGGGCCAAAATGGGGCAAGCCCGAGCACTCGGATGCATGATGAACCAGAGAACCGCGGGCGAAAAATGAAAAAAGCACTAAATGTATGAAGGCGGGACCTGCACTCTAGAAACCAGTAGTATTGATCGAGGCGCCCTCAAACGATAAGCAGTTTTGGGTGGGAGTAGAGTGATCCCACTCAACGATCGATGCATGGCAAGTGGAGGTGAGAGAAAACTGTGGTTGATCGCACATTATTGATAGAGAAAGTCAACCCCACGGGATGTGCATATAACATTGGATCTGGGAGATCTAGATCGGATAGTTGAGATCAAGCTTGATGGAGGAAGAAAAATCGACGAAGGAATATGCCATGATTTGTAAAGATTTGTAATCTCTTTGACCACCACGGTGGAGGAAAGACTTCATCCGCGACTTAAGTGAAGAAACAAACCAACGAAGCAGGCTGGCACCATATAGAGGAAGACAAATGGCCATTCCTTGAGCGTTCATGTTGATTCTAAACAAGGAACTCCAAGCATAGCTATAGAAGGTGAATCGATAAAGGCGGAAGAGGAACCGAACAGACATGAGTTCGACCACCTAAAAACAATGAACATAGAGAATACACAAGTCAAGTTAGTCAGAATGAACCTCGAGAGGAAGACTAAACATTGAGAGATAGAAACTAGAGAAGAAAGCAGGAAAGCAAAAGCAGAAAGAGAGAGAGTGCTGAGCTGACCAGCGACAACATCGAGGAGCAGAGAGCTTGAGAGATTCAATCCATCCCACAGAGGAATCTATCTAGACTGAGCACCACAGTTGGCTCTTGCCACTGTAGACCAGAAGGTCACAGAGCTGGTAGGAAGAAGAAGAGTCTGTGTACTCCAGTGGCTTGGGGAATCCAAGAACCACCCTACCAAGCAAAACTTTCTTTAGGAGAACTCACATTGAGTCCCTGTATTGTAATTCTCTACTTAAGGGCACAATAAAACAAGGCCACCACTGAAAGCTGGACTGGAGACATAGCCCTGGAGAATATGATGAACTCCTTATTAAAAATTCTTGTGTCTTTGTATTTGCTTACTGTATTTCTTTGTTGTATTTCCATTTTTTTGTCTGTGTATTAGCAATATGATCGATCCGTTGCTTCAATAACACAAAACACACACCAAGACATGAGTCTGTAATACCTTTGTTTAATAAATCTTCAACTGATGTCACTCATAGGGTGAATATCAGATCAGTGGATTAGATTGAAATTTGAAAAAGCATGAACTCTCAATTGAAGAGAGAGCATGGAATCTTGGAGGAAGTACAGGTGGTAAAACTCTTGTAGCCATTGAAGGGAAGTGCGGAATCCCTATATTAAGTCTTATCATTTTTCCAACATCTTCCTTTTCCTTTGTCCATATCGATTGTGATTATTCTTGTGTGTTTCGCTAATGTGTCGTCAGAGTTTGGGTGTGTCTGTGTCGAGTCTGTGTTTGAGTCAGTCATGAATATGTGGGATAGAGGAGGAGGCTGAAAATAGAAGGGAAGAGGAGGAAAAATGAGTTGTTTACCGATTTTTTGGGCTCAGAGAAATCAACTATCTCTAAAAAATAGTATCGATTAGATTCTATTTAATTTCAATGTTTCTATTCATCTATGCTTTGTTGTAAGAACTAATTCCATTTCATAACTTTGTATTTTTGCTTGGTGTGTTGTAAATTATTGGAGTGAATGAAGAGTTGACGTCGCAGGAAAATGAATGAAATATGGAAGGAAAGAGGTGGTTGATGTTGTTGTTGTTCAAGGCATTCCAATTAGCTTGTTGAACATGAAATCCAATCCCAATTCTAGTTATATAGAGATGGCCCTATATCTCTCCTTTTCATTAGTTGAAACATGGTGCTTTAGCCAATTTTATTGAATTTAAGGCTCTCCTTCCTCCTCAATAATTTGTATTAAATTTAAATTTTTCTTTATTTTTTCAATCATCCTCAATAATTTTTATTACATATAATTTTTCCATCATTCCGTCATTAAGTTATCCCCTGTGAATTCAAGCATCACTAGATTTTTAATGACTTCTGATAGCTCTGTATTGGGGTTTAATCTATTGTGTATTAGTTTATTTTGTGGTTTTCTAGTATAACCTCTTCTTTATTAGTTTAACCCATTATTTGTTTTTAACATGACTTGCTGTGTATTGCGTTCTTTGTTCATTTAATCCGTGGGTTTTTCCCTTTTGGGTGTAAAAATATACATTTTCGAAAGTGGATTCCTATTTGTTTTCTTTATTTAAATATGTGATAGAAAGATTTATTATTTTTATATAAAAGATAAATTGATAATCTTCAAGACAAATTGATAATTTTCATTATATCTTATTAAAAATATAATTTTTTCTCTAATATTTATGTGGTATTGCATGCAAATTTATTTACAGGAGGGATTTCACCTCCTAGTTTTGCTTAAAGGGTTTTTTCTAAGAGTAAATATTGATGTAGTTATATATTATTCTTTTCTTCTCTCAAATACTGTAAGAGAATTATGCACACAATTATTAATAAAAATATTTTTTATGGAAAGGGTTAAACTCCTTCCCAGTTCTCAAGAAGGATGGGATGGGGCACCATTTTTCTTTCGGTAGTGTAGTTATCTTTGTTTGTGTTCCTTACTTTTCTTTAAACTCATACCCATCAAAACATATTTTTTTAAAGATACATTTACTTTACAACATTTGTATTTGAAGCATGTCATTTTACACTTCATTGATCATCCATTCATATTATAACACTTATCACATTTGCATCTAATTCATAACACACTTACATTAAAAAAAAAACTATTCTTTTTTTACAAAAATACAAATTATACAATCTTTCACCATGCATTGAAAAACACTAAATATAATTATACTTAACAGATCATTCACATTGCTTTTCTTTTTTCTGGTTTTCATTTTTAGTGATTTTTAAAGATTTTTATATTGTATTGTTTATATTTTAAATAATTAGATAAGGGTATACATATATAATTTAATGTATTTATGTATTTATGTTGATATAGTGAATTGATACTATACCACGTTACTTTGAAATTGAGTAAGTGTGTGTTTAGTTGAATTGTGTGTTTTCTTTTTTGAAATTTCATATATATATGTGGGTGGTCCTAATAATGATTATTTTCTTTTGTATTTCGACACCAAATTTTATATAGTGTGTTTCTTTATTTGGACTAGTATTTTGTATGTTTATTTAATTAAAATACCATATATATGTGAATGCTTGTATCAATGTTTACTTATGAATATTTGTATGTAATTTGGAATTGTGATCATGTGTTTGTTGCATTGAATTATGAATTTGAATGGGTAAACATAATGTAGATTTTAATTTCTATATTGTGTGTGTGTGTGTGTTTTTAAAGCTGCATAAGAATATTTGATTGTTTTCTTTTATTGAGTTGAAATTTTATCATGTGCAATTAGTTATTTGAAATTGTATGTTGTGTCTTTAGTCCAATTTGTATACTGTGTGTTTGTTTGAACTTGTACTTTGTATCTCTCTTTATTTGAAATAGCATATGTGTGTGTGTGTGTGTGTTTATTTATGAATATTTGTATGGTGTGTGGCTTGAAACTATAATTATGTGTTCATTGTATTGAATTGTGACTGTAATTAATTTCATAGCATAAATTTGACTTTGTATATGTACTGTATGTTTTACTTTTTATAGTGTGTGATTCCCTATTTAATGTTGCATTTTCATATTTGGGTGTTTGTTTTTTTATTAACTTGAAATTGTATTATGTGTGTTTCCTTAGTTTTTTAATACCCCTCCCTTGTGTACTAAATTACTGCAAACCTAAGCTGAGTTACAACTAGGTGTGATATTCTCCCTTGTGTGCTAAATTATTGTAAA
>APFE030765603.1:0-26370 GCA_000404065.3 Pinus taeda
TGACCGTCGGATTGTAAGTTACAAAATGTACAACAGTAAAGAAACACACTTTACCTAACTCTATACTAGACCAAGTTGAACTTAACTATTTCCTATGTGTCGGAATATCCTAACAGTGAACCAGGGGGTTAGAGGGGGGGCGGAGCCCCCCCTTCGTTGCGCCGATTACATAGCGGGGGGGTCACAGGGGGGGAAACAGCCCCCCATGTTTGGGGGGTTTGAGGGGGGCGGGTAGCCCCTCTACGAGGTCCAGGGCAGCGCCTCGGGAAAAAAAAATTTGGACCCTATATTAGGTTGGGAGAACCTACCTATGGTTTTCGGTCCATGGTATTGGATGCTTCAGCATGTATAAATATGTACTATAACATGGAAAGGAACATAATGAAAAATCAAGCTGGTAGTCCCGGTTTTGGGATCCAATGGGAAATCTTTGTGTATATGTGTTTTATGTGTTATGCTCTCGCATTTTTATTTCCTGTGATTTAGAATTCGTATGCAGGTAATTTCTGTACGGGGTTAAAACCTACACTTTAGACTTTCCAGATCTATCAAAATTGACTAATGATCCAATCCAATACAACTTGAATTGGCCTCCGGTTCCAACCAAACTTTGGTCAGACATACCCATATTCGAAGGGAAGAATGGTGAAGATCTGGGCAACCATATAACCACTTTCCACTTATGGTGTTCATCAAACTCCCTAATAGATGATTCAATCAAGTTGAGATTATTTCAACACACCCTAACTAGGAATGCAACTAAATGGTACATTGAACTCCCAAGGGGAACCTTCGCTTCGTTTGGTGACTTGGCTACCATATTTTTAAACCATATTCAGTTGCTCATTCGTTATGATGTTGGAACTGAGCTCTTAGCTAATTTCCAACAAGACTAGGGAACCCACATTTCTAATCATATCCAGGAAAGGATAAGGAAGAGGCTCATTAAAGTCAATATTCCGCAAGTATTCCTTCTTGAATGGTTTCTCAAATCTTTGCAGCCTGAAATTTCTAAGGATGTATCGCTCTCCGATGTATTCACCGAAGAACAGACTAATTTTAGAGGCCAGCAGCTAGAACTCATATATTCTCAACCTGGGGTTCTTCAAAAAAAATTGCCTGATGCTCCTAGATCTAACGCTGCTCTAGCTAAGCCAAATCCAGGTCCCCATGCTAACGGGCTAGTCAGATCAATTTATCATAGCACAGCTAACCTACTAAATCAATTGCAGCAGTTGTCTTTACAAATTACTTCTTCTATGCAGGCATCACCATCAGTGTGCATTCCTTCTCAACCTTAATCTATAAATGTCGTTCAAACTTCTAACCCCAAAGGAAACCAACAATATGATGGGAATCAGAAAGGATGTGGTAGGAAAAAGAATCAGGAGGGGAAGGATAATGCAAATAAGCCCGACAATGATGATGGGAGGGTAAAAAAGATTCTAAGAAGAAAGTAAAGTTTCCATGCAAGTTATGAAATGGTGACCATTTGACTCATATTTTCCCAAAGTTTCAATATGCTCAATGCTTATTGGTTTAGTAAGGGTCTTCTAGATCCCACATTGTGCTAACTAACCCTTTTCCCCAAGGGCAACAGTTGTTTGTTGGCACAAATTCTAGTACCGGTACCCCTGCTGGGGGCAACCATGAAGGGGAAAATACAACAAATGTTTATATAATGAGTTCACATATTGACGTTGCTACATAGTCACGTGATTATGGTGAATCAGAATCGTCCAAGGCTAAGACTACTCCTAATGTTTCAGAGCCAGTCCATGTCGAGAGGCCCGTAGTTGGATCTATACCTCAGATGTCGAAAGGTTCCGCAAAACGTTCGACAATTAACCCCAATGTTGAGGCAACTTAGAAATACTTTATTATAGAAGATCTTGCTCAGAGTCCTTGTGCCATGTCGGTGTTAGAGGTACTCTAGTTATGCCCGGAACAAAGGAGTGCATTACTCACTGTGATCGGAGCATTTGATCCAAAAACCTCTCTTGTTCTTAAATTCAACATTTCGAACATCAAGAAGAGACTCCCACGTCATATGGCTTTTCAAATCAAGTCTACATATCAAAATACCAATATCTTTTGAACCGTAGTTGATGAGGGAGCTTCCATATGTGTAATGTCTATATCATGTTGGAAGGTTGTTGGATCACCTCAGGGTGTTCCTTCACTTAATTTATTGACAGAATTTGATGGTCATTCTCATAGACCACATGAGATTATTACAGCCTTCCCCATCTATGTTGGGGGTAAGGTTGTAAATACTGAAGTAGAAATAGTTGATGAAAATTTGGATTACAATCTCCTTTTAGGTAGAAATTGGATTTACGAGATGGATGCCAATGTATCATCATTATTATGCATCCTTTATTTTCCTCATGAAGGGAGAATTGTAATGGTTGATCTGATGGATTATTCTCCGGGTGAGTCCAATGCATCTTCTGAATCTATTGTTCCATTAGTAAACAATATGAAGCAACCTATAGAGAATCTAGGAGTTGGAATGTACTCTTCCTTAATGGGTACCTTTGATTTTCTTGCTCCTATCACTAGAATTAATGCTATCTCATCCTCCAAGGCACCTTCTCGAAGAGTGTTCTTTAGTACTCATTATTTTTTAGATCCTTGGCCCTTACCCTCTTCTACCACCACATTATATGAGGGGCAGGTGGGTGAAATGGAATTTCCTATGTTTGTAGCTAAAATTACTTATCATTCTATTGTTAACATGTAGACACTAGTCCTACTCCTTTTCACTAAAGGATCTAGAAGGGGATGTGGCTCCGGCCTGGACTATAGATTCAACTACTGTTATGGATTGCTTAGATATTGTTTTTCCATCTGAAGAAATAATTCTAGAAGAAATGACGAGTACTGAGAGACTGTGGGATGATTTCCATCATCGATCATATTTCCTCCCTAATTTGCGAGAAGTAGAATCAAGATTGTCTAGTTATTCATCTACTAGTGATGTTCACGCAGTTTTAAATCCTTTGGCTCTAGCACAGTTTTCGGTTAAGGGTAACATGTCTATCATTTCACAAATTGTTCCAATGAACATCTCTAGGAATCCCAACATTATCAAAAATGTCTTCATTGGATCTTATTGTTCCACTGAAGAAATTCAAACTTATATTGATCTCTTTAAAGAGTTTTGAAACATGTTCGCTTGGTCTTACAAGGAAATGCCTGGGATAGATCCATCTATAGTCCAGCATGAGATCAAGACATATGAAAATGAAAAACCTATTCACTAGAAGCCTTGATCAATAAACCCTAGAAAAGCAACAGCTATCAAATCTAAGATTGAAAAGTTGCTTAAGGCGGGTTTCATATACCTCGTTCCTTTAACTGAGTGGGTCTCGAATCCAATCCTAGTAGACAAGGAGCAAGGAACGATCTGTGTATGCATTGACTTTAGGGACTTAAATAAGGCATGTCCTAAGGATAATTACCCCACGCCCTTTATTGATCAAATTATCGATGAATGTGCAAGTAATGAAGTTTTCTTGTTTATGGACGGATTTTCCGATTATAATAAAATCACTATTCATCCAAAAGATCAACATAAGACAGCTTTTATTTACCCTTGGGGTACATTTTCATATAAAAAGATGCCTTTTGGCCTTAAAAATGTTACTCTTCAGCGGGCCATGTCATATGCTTTTCATGATATCAAACATGTTATCGAAGCCTACTTGGATGATTTAGCTTCTCATTCTCGAAAGAGAATAGATCATCCTAAACATCTTTGATTGACTTTTGAATGATTTCGTTTTTATAAAATACAATTGAATTTGAATAAGTGTGTTTTCACCGTCACATCCAGTCAGTTGTTGGGATTCATTGTGTCTACTAAGTGGATTCGCATAGATCCCTTCAAGGTTGAGGCAATACTTCAGTTGCCTCCCTCGTCCTCTATTCGTCAACTTCAGTGTCTTCAAGGGAAAGCCAATTTCTTAAGGAGATTTATAGTTAATTACACCGAGATTACTAAAGGATTTATGATTTTATTTAAGAAAGGGGTCCCATTTCTATGGGATGATTTTGTACAATGATCATTTGATGCTTTGAAAAGAACATTAACCTCTGCTCCTTTATTGAGTCCACTTGATTATAGCATGGACTTCCTTTTATATCTCGTTGCAGCAGAATCAACTATTGGTATGGTTTTGGTTCACAAGGATGATGCTTTATGTGAGCACGTAGTCTATTATCTAAGTCGAGGCTTAGTGGTCCCTAAATTGTGCTATTCTCCCATCAAGAAATTAGCTTTGGCAGTTGTTCATGTTGTACAACGACTTAGACATTATATTCTACTTCGAAAAACTTTCGTCTTAGTAGTCGTCAATCCATTTCAATGTGTTCTCAACAAACGAGCAATTGGGGGCAAATACAATAGATGGATTGTCATTTTACAAGAATTCAATCTCGAATTCATGTCGGCTAAGTCTAAGAAATCCTTAGTATTTGCAGAAATGATCTCAGAGTTGCCTTGCGAGGAAGAAATAGGTTATGAGGAATATTTTTTTGATGAACATCTTTTCCTTATTCCTCACAAGATCCTTGGTATGGAGATATTATTATATATCTCTAGACTTCGAAGTTTCCACTCACTTTTTCGAAGGATGAATGTAGAAAATTACGTCACCTAGCTAAAAGCTATATTATTATAGGTGACACTTTATGTCATTGCGGGGTTGATTCAATTCTTAGACATTGTTTAACCTTAGAAGAAGTTGAGTTTGTGCTTAATGATTTCCACAGTGGAGCTTGTGGTGGTCATCTATCTGGGTTTGCAACAACCCAAAAAAAATTGCGTGCAGGCTACTTTTTGCCTTCAATCTTCAAGGATTGTATTGAAGAAGTCAAGAGATGCCACCCTTGTCAAGTTTATACTCGGAAAATGCGCGTGCATCCAAATCTTCTTTTTCCTGTGATCACCATCGATCCTCTCACGAAGTGGGGTATTGCTTTTACTACTTGCAATCCGCCTTCGGCAGGAAATCACAAGTATATCATCGTAGTTGTAGAGTATTTTATTAAGTGGGCCGAGGCTATGCTTACTTTCAAGAATGATGGTGAAATAGTAGCTATGTTTCTCTTCAATCAAATCATTTCCCGATTTGGTATTCCTAAGAGATTGTCACTGACCATGGCAGTCATTTCCTATAATATTCCTAATTAGCTATGGCTAATTGGAATATTCGATTTTGCTCGATTTTTTCCTTCTATAGTTATTTGTAAATAAAAAGTGAGGAAAGGGGAACATAACTCACTTTAGAATAAAAAGTCACTTCCTAGGTAGCACAACATTGTGACTTAAGGGGGAACCAAGGGGCCCAAAGGGGGATGCAGAAATGGAGCCCACACAAACACATGGAGGGACTACGCAGGAGGGAAGGAACACATGGCAAGGAGGGGATCATGCAGGAGAAAGTGAGCCTAGGGATTATGAGAGGTAGAGGCTATAAAATAGAGAGGAACCCCCTCATTTGGGATCATTTCTGGTTATGAGCATTTGTGATAGTCATTTCGACTTAGAGCACACTGGTTGTTTAGCTAGTCTGTAGCAATGTTTAGTGCATTGAGTATCTTCATTCAGAGATCTCACCCTTAGCCCCGGGGGACTTTGAGTGCCTGCTCGGGTAAGGTATTTCCATTGGCATTCCAGCAATAGATTCATCAACATTTTAGCAGCAATTCCATCAGCATTTCAGCAGCAGTTTCATCAGCGATTGAGGAACTGCGCAGAACCCCGAGGGGGTGATTTTCGGGGGTCGACCATTTCAGAAAATCTTTCTGGGTTTTTTGAGTAGAGTTTGATTCCAGAGTTTCATCCTTTTCTGAGGACGGGAGCAGCCCCAAATCCTCATTCGATTTCCAGCAGCAGCACAACAGTTTCCCAGTAGCTTGGACGCAGATTAGTGTGAGGTCATTCTAGGAAAGCTTTTTGGGTTTTTCTGAGTTTCTTGAGTAGAGCCTGAATCCAAAGTTTTAGCTTTTTCTGATGAGGGGAGCAGCCCCAAATCATCATTTGTTTTCTAGCAGCAACAGTAGCAGCATCCACGCAGAGAGGCCATTCTTGTCATTCTGAGAGTATTTCTTCACTTGCCTTGTGCAAGTCAAGGTTCCATCTGTCTAATCACCTCTTGTACTCATTATTGCTCAGTATAATAAAATGGCTTAGCATTTCTCACTGCATTTCTTGTGTATCTGCTTATATTTCTGGTTTACATTATTATATGATGTTCCACTATTATTTTATCACTTCTGGGTTATTATATCATTTGCATATATTTGGTTGGAGTTTTTGTTGGGGTTTGAGGAATATTCTGGGTCAGGAATATTACATTTCCAAAATCATATGATGTTTGAATTGGCTCTTAAGTTGGGTTTCCAGCAGGAGCATTCATCTTTGTATTATCCTCAAGCCAATGGGTAGGTAGGTTGAAGTCGTGAATAAGTCTCTAAAAATAATCCTACAAAGGAAGATTAATAAATCTCGATCCAATTGGAACATTATGTTATATCCGGCACTTTGGGCATACCGAATGTCAGTTAAGGTTGCCACTAGTTTTACTCCTTTTCAACTAGTTTATGGGTTGGAATCAATTTTTCCTGTGGAATGTGAAATTTCTTCCCTTAAATTAGTTGTTGAAATTCTTCAAGATACTTCTAGTATCAAATAACACCTCGTTCATTTGGAACATCTCGATGAGTAGCATCGAGATGCAACTATAATCAATGAATCTCAAAAAGAGAGAGTAAAAACTCAATATGATAAGGTTGTCTGTCCTCGAGTTTTCTCTGAAGGCGACCTTGTCCTAGTCTATGACCAAGAAAAAAATGTCTTGGGGGAAGGAAAGTTTAGGTCTATGTGGTATGGTCCCTTTATTTTTAAAAAAGGTTTTGAAAAAAGGGGCTTATGAGTTGATTGATTTTGAGGAAAATGAGTTGGAGGTGCCCAAAAATGGGCTCTATCTTAAAAAGTATTTTGCTTAGGCTTTGGCCTAGAATTTTCTTGGTTGTAAATATTGTATATTTGTGCATATCTATCTATCGGTTTCATAGTGATTTCAATCTTTTTTATCTGCTTTGGCAAGTATTGATGGACGATTTGATATAGGGTTCGTCGATGGTGCTAGTAGACACACCCGGAACCTTGCTTCCACGGCTTGGGTGATTTATTATCCATATGGCCGGTTGTTGGTTTCAAGAGGCATATGTATCGATCCCGCTTCAAATAATGTCGTTGAATATACTATTGTCATTAATTTAGTATCTCAGGCAATATCTCTTGGTATTGATTCATTGGTATTTTACTTGGATTCATAACTAGTGATATCTCAATTAAATAACATCTATCATGTGAGAGATCCTTATTTATAACGCCAATTTCTAACAGCGTGTTTATTACAGAGATCATTTTTTTATATCACATTTATTCATATTCCATGATCAGAAAATTCATTTGTAGATTCTATTGTTAATCAAGCATTAAATTGGCATATAAATCATTCATCACATTAAAAAATCAAAAATAATCGAAGTATCATCTGTATATATATGATCATCACCATCAACCGTTTGTACATAGATAGAGTTTTATGTTGGAAATAATATACAAAATTGGGGAAAACATTTCCTACAAAATTAGGGCTCATGCCCATAATCATGTTTAATAAAAAAAGATATGGTCATCCATTTATGGGTCCTACTCAGTGTGAGCAGCACGAAAGAAATCGATGGCATTCTCCACCCGTTGGAATAGTTTCACCCAATTGCATGGCACTCCTACCACGTGTCTTTGCGTCTCCTCTGGAAGGTCTTCTATCGCCACCATAGGTACCTGGTGAGTCAACCTCACCAAGTTTCTCTGGACAACATGGAGGGTCCTCTCAGTCTTTGTTGCGGCTCCTTCTGCATCTCTATCGTGACGCCTGTGTTGAGGTAGACCCTTAGCTCTTACTAGTCCAACATCCATGTCATGATCCATAATTTTGTAAGTATTTGTCTCATCAAAAATATTTTCAGTTCATTTATATTTAAAATTCAAAAAAAAAAATCGAAAAATCGAAAAAATTAAAAACATTTGTGCCTATGGCTCCCCGCACTCAATCTAGTGGAAACACCAGATTTGGATCTCCTATAAATTCCATGCCAATATAGGGGTAGTCCTCGACCACTATGACTTGTTTTTCCCTCTAAAGGAATAACTCGCCATCAAAAGTGTTTCTAGGGACCTCATTTCCCCCTAGTCTCTTCATTAGATCAACCCAACTGCCCATTCATGGATCACTTGGGCTACTGATGGTGGATGATACCTTGGGTCAAAGCCTTGGTGCTCTCTCAAAGAAGAAGGAACATAAGATGGTTCCATATCCAAAGTTCTCTGTCTGACCCTTTTGGATGGAGGTAAGTTATTTTTTCATATTGACTAAGAGGGGTGTGCACCAATAAAAAACTGTTGTGAGATACTCCACTGCAAGGCTCGTTGAAACATGAGAGGCCTAATGCGGAGAAGTTGAACCATTTACTCTGGAAATAGTAAAAATAAGGATTCTTGGGGCTAGACTCTAAATTTTTTATTGAAATCTAGGTTCCAATCTTCTCGATGTTTCCTAGACTGTACATGTGTACGTAGTCTTCCACACTAAGGCTACCTCTTGTTCTTCCTATTGAGTTGACCCTCTCTCCTCTCCTGGAAAGACCTGTGATGAAATAGATATCCTCTATTTCGATCCTCAAAGGCATCTGTTCAATAACAAAAGCATCTTCTTCAGGATCCCAGTAGTGGATTAACATCTCAAGCAACCTGGTATTTACCTTCATATTTGGCATTTTGAAAATTTTCAATAATTTGCATCCTCATAAGGCATCTAATTCATTTGGATCTTCCATTACTTCGTTATCAATCGCATTATTCTATCTCTCACACCAATTCAACGTCATTATGCAAAAAAAAAGTAATTTGAGTCATTAAAACTGTGTTCTAAATTTTTAATTCGCGCACATGCAGGTTTGGTATTCACACAATCGCGTATAGGGATTTTCTATACGTGGTTCATATGTGTCCAACCCATGTGTACATAGAGCATAATTTTTAAACTAAATTCCCACTGTCAAATTTTCGACAAAAACATTTAATAAGCAATAAAACTTATCAAAAAATCAGTTAAAAGGTTACCTGGAGGATTGGAGGCTAAATGAACAGATGAATTTGGTGGATTAAGCTTGCTTGGTTTTTTCTCCATAGCTCCTTCACTCAATTGCTCAAAACACAAATGAAGAATTGTGAGTCAAAAAGTCCTTAAATAAGTTGACATATGAAAATTACTTTTTCTAAGGTTTATTTTTCTTTTTTATGGTCTTTATGACATTTTTGGCTTGGAGTGTTGGGATGGGTCATTTTTACAGGATACTAAGGAGATTTTTGAGACATTGCTTCGATCCTATGACTGCAGACTCGTCATGGCGGGTATCATTTTTCACTGGCATATAGGTTGGGGAATATCATTTTTCATTGCATTTTGCATACTATCCTCCATATTGCAATATCTTGGCCATAAGGTCGGCCCCATCATGTCTTGGTTCTTAAACCATTTTAATTCGTCGAATTATAAAATCATGATATGATGGTACAGCCAAAATTTACATGGGAATCTTAGTTAGATCCTCTCTAGAATATGTTTCCCATGTTGCTATATTGCGTAGGCTCGGGAGTCCTCTTTAGTCCCGCCATGACTTGTGCGTTGAAGACTCATTCTCTTACTTCTTCGCTATTTTTCTAGCTTTATACCCTAGAGGCCCCTTTGTATTGAGTTATACTGGTGCATTGCATGTGACCATTTGTAACTTTTGGCTTTAAGTTGGCTTCACTTGGACTTGTGTTTAAGCCACCTTTTGACCATGTCTTTTGCAAAATCAACCTTGCAATCACTTAGCCTCTACAACTTGACACCCTCTTACCCATGGAAAGAACATTCCTTTGAGTGTCACAGACCAGTTTTGTCACCTTGCATTGAGCATAGGAATGTTCCCCTCCCAAGAACTAACACATATGTATATGGACACTCATTATTTCCACTATACCATAGGAATTATTTTATTCTTTTTTAAGCTTTCTAAATATGAAAAAGACAAAAAAATTAAATATTCCAAAAAGAGTAGGAATGGGACATTACTTCCATGATTGATGGCAGTTAGAGTCAGTTGTGTCACCCTTGAACAAAGCACTCAAAATTAAGTCTTTCCTCCACTGGGATGGGTTTTAGTTTGACTTAGGAGAGCCTTAACCTTGTTATTGAGTCAGTACTGCTCCGGTTGGTTACCTCATCCAATCATATGGAGAGTTTGTTTGTGCCTCTTGCATGACAAACTTATACAAAGTTATCATATGTTTCCATATTGTCACATTTGAGTTGTTCTTTCTTTTAAGGGAAGTAAACCTGAGTCGGCCTTTCTGTGGTATCTCTTGACTCATTTTCAGTTGGCCATCCCTAGTTGTCAGTCATGTTCACTATCACATTAACTATTTGGTCCTTCACTCGTGTTCGTTTGAGAAGGTCTCCATTGACTTCTTGCTAGTGGTTTTTGCTCTTATCGACTACGAAAAATTGCTCTAAGAGTAAACCTAAAGTTGCACTTTGGCCCTAGTTTCATTATTGATAGGTCACCTTGTGCTCAGCATCGACCAGTATCATGGGTCTTTGACTAAGTGGTTTCCCTTGTGTTTGACGTCTGTTTTCATTATCACACATTGGGATTCGTCTAGTACCTTGGTTTCCATTTGACCCTGTTGGTGGATTCCTCACCTCTATGTCAGCTTTCGTTATTGTTTGGTTAAGAGGGTTTCTATCATGTGCTAGCTACATCTTGTGTATGCTAGAAACGTGCTTCGGTTGGGTTACTACATATTTCTTCGTTTGATTCCTTCCACATTATTGGCCTATGGGTTACACTCGCGCTAGATTGATGAAGGATGCCTTAATGCCTTCATTCTAGAAAATCTTTTCCCATCGACTTCAACTCAATTCTCTAGGAACAAGGTCAAGAGTCCATTTGGAAGTACCTTAGAGTATGAAGTCATCAGTAGCAGACTCCTTCACTATCGATAGTAGGAAAACATCATTGTCTCCTAGTTGATAGATTATTCCAAGTGTTCGACTTCAGCTCATTTATTTGCACTTGTTAGATTGTACTGGGTACCTTGGATCTCATCATCATTATCGGTGAGTAGTATCACGTTTGTTAATGGTATACATCAATGAATGGCAATCAAACTATTTCTCACATGGTCAGCTTCAGTTCTTTTATTCCAACTTTTTATAAATGTACCATAGTGGTCGGTGAAGACCTCGAGTTTGCATCAGCATTTGTTGGTTCACTTTCCAATCCCTCTAGTTTCTGTCAGTGACACCATCTACCTTATATGTTGTGTTTCATTATAGAGACATCCTATATGTTGGCACCTGAGTTGCATGTAGTGCCATTTGTTCCACTATTTTGACTTGGTGCTTTTCGGATCAACTTTATGACTTCAGTGATTAGCTTTTTACTTCAGCATCATTGATCAATTTCTTATATGTGATATTGAGACATGTACTTCTATGGATATGATCAGATGATCCACTATGTGTTTTCAGTCATTTTATACTTGTATACATATTAGATCCTCTTTTGTAGTTGATACACGGACATGCTTTATTATCTCTAAGCATCGGTATGCCCGCCTCAGACAACAACTTTCTTTCTGATCTCTTCCACTAGCTTGGCAGGTTAAAATCTAGTGAACTCCTCTCAGGTCTTGGCATGATTCCTTCTATATACTTAATACATTTCGGCCATCATGTACCCCTTCTGACCTCATATATTAGAGGGAATCTATTATAGCACCATTTACCACCCTTGGTAGATTTGATGCTCTGTGTTATGGCCTAGGGCAACCCTTCCCTTCCAGACTTGGTCCAAATTCTAAAAAACAATGTTTTAAATCCCATACATTGTTTTTCCCTATATAAAAAGAGTGTACATGCGGGTCAGTCTATACCCAACCCGCGTATATGTGTTAAAACATTAAAAATATATATAATCTCCTTAAATTCAGGTGGAGTTTACAATTTTTACATGTTACTCACCTATTATAGCCCATGGGCCACCTGTTTCCCAGCTGAAAAACTAATTTGGAGAAGTATAAATAGACCTCCATGGGAAGGGCTAAGGGGGAGGAAAAGATTAGATATTGATATTATAGTTGATTACATCCCTGATCAAGTCTAAATAAATCCATGTGCCTTCTGCACTCCCAAGTTATATGAAACTTTTGTTTCCTTCTTGAGATGTCATTCATCCCTTTATATCATCCTTGTGTATACCTCTGGAGGAGGATTGCTGAGGCCTGGGCAGGATGGATCTAGAGGACAATTTTGCTTGGAGCCAATGGTCGACTCAAGTTGTAGTTATTTTATAATTTCTTTAGTTTACATCAATAAAGAGGTGTTGTCTTGTTCCTGGTGTTTATGGTCTTAATGCATTAATCTATGTTATTATTTACTTATGAAATCTTTTGTTATTGATTATTTATTTATATGCTTATATGACCTAACACTTATATCATGAACATAATTTCTATTATTATTTTTGTATATGCTTTTCTTGAATGAGTTGCAAGTTTTAATGCATTGGAAGAAGCAGAGGGTCTGGACCATACGAGAATGATCTCAAATGTAGGACCTCCTTGTAATACCTCTTCTTCCTACTTCAATAGTTTAAGTATTAGGACTGCCAATTTGCATGTCTCTTTATGTTGTAATCCCTCCGCTATGTTGGGGTTCTCAACCCAAGACCCTAGGGTGACTTTACCCATAACAATCATCCTTAAAGCTAGCCATTATGAGTTCAACAGAAGTACAACCACAGTTGAGCCTAGTTGGCCTACTGGAAAGGCCATTGAAGAAAGGAATAAGAAAATAAGGGAGGAGATGCAACAACAAATGGCATCCCATTCAATACCATACTAGACCAGTCTTCTTGCTACTATGGACTTGGAGAGAAATCAAATGAAATTCTCATTGCATCCCCCACTAGCATAGTCATGACCATCAGGCTTCCAGTTCAAGGCCCTGGATGTCTCCTTAGACTTGGAAAGTGTCCCTCTCCCTGATAAAATCAACTTCCACAGGAAAGTGGGAGAGATGGTTTACAGTGAGCTTAATCAAAATGAAATGACCATAAGAAAGGATGAGAAGTTGTTGGAGAAGGCTGCAACAAGATTAAAATAAGAAAGACCTAACTCCAAATCTTTGAACATGCAGAATGATAACTTTAAGGAGTTGATAGTGAAACTAGGGATGAATCTAGAGGATAAAGTTGCATTTGAGGCCCTTCTTCAAAGCTTACAAGCAGAGGTTCAGGAGCTGAGGCACAAGCTGAATATGCCAAATAGTGAGCATGTGCAGTACAAGGAACTTATATAGGTGGAGTAAGAGAAAGATATCCTGGAAAAAGAGTTGATAGACAGAAAAAATGACGTGGTGGCTCTTAAGCAGTAGGTAGAAGAACTTTAGCTGAGAATAGGCACTCACATTTGTATAGTGTTGGTTCTTGAAAAACCTCAGAATCCCACATAACAACTTACAAAGACCCTTACTGAGCTCCAACTCTCAAAAGGGGAGCTCAAGAAGGTGTAGAAGGGCTTAGAAAAGGCCCAGCGAGCCCTGTCACAAAAATAAAAGTAGCTTGAGACAACAAATACTAATTTAGATCCGATCAGTAAGAACCCACAGGCAACCAATCAGGAGATCGTTGAGCTCAAAGGCAAACTGAAAAGAAATATGCCCCTCCTACAAGCTAAGCAACTAGTCTGGGATGAAATTATAACATAGATGAAAAACAACTAGGAACACATAACTCTGATGGACGAGCAACAGATTATGATCAAGGACTATGAGTTCTTCATCCTACCTGCTAAGGAAGAAGGTCAAAAGAATTCCCATATTGCCAAGAAATCCATCCATATTATAAATTAAAAGCCACTCAGTGAGTTGAGGGCCATAGATATGGTGGATAGAGTGTTTGTAATCATGGATATCTCCAAAATAGTTCGAAAGGAAGAGGCTAGAGCCAAAGTTGAAGAATCTCTAGACATATTGTTGAACGATGTGGCTACCTTCAACTCTGATTTTGAGGGGAGTCAGAGCATGGTTTCCTAGTTGTCGGGATTTTGTGAGAGTGTTGATCCCATGGGAACAATACAATCAGATGTTAGTTGAGGCGAACATCAAGGTGGATTCCTCTCATGAGAAGACTGCCACCCTTAAAGGTAAAATTGTGGTTAATTATCTAAGAAGGGATTTTAAGTTGTTAGGACTGGTGAAGACCTTGTTCTTCCCTAGGTTGAACCATACCAGGCTCACAAATCTCAAGATTTCATATCAATGATTCATTCACGCTGCTTTACTAGCTCCTACGTTATGGAAAATATGTGAACAATATCAATTCTCCAGTGCTCCAGATCATCGACCCAACAACGTTGCCACCCAGACATGTCTATCATGATTAAAGATATTGTTTATTGTGTCGATCATGACACTTTGATATTTTCTATTTTATGTAAATATTAAGTTTTTAGAGGTTCAATGCAAGTTAGTTAGGATCTGGCTAGTATATTTATGATGATTCACCGCCAAATCAAGAAAGAATATTTTGTAATGAGTTCTCTCCCTAAGGCTCTATAAAAAATAGTTTATGATACAGAACCAAAGATTCGAAATTTTTGGTTTCCAAAAGGGAAGCTCTACAAATTGTTAATGAAATGTATGCCCTGTTGAAGATTAATGAAATTTTTTGGTGATTCCAACTCATATGAATGAGTAGTATGTATTATCTCTTGTGTTTGTTCCATATACGCTCACTCTTCTTCTCATATTACATGTAATAGTAGTTATTGGATATATTTTTATGAATTCATGGATTCATCTACGTGTAATGTAGATCTAAGATGCCTATGACTGATATAAAGTATTATCCTTAAAAATGTGTTCCATGTATCTTAGCACATCATTTAAATTTTTTTCTCATCCACTTCATGTTGAAATTCTATGTACTGGATTTTTAGTTTAAGCCATGTATGTTGGTTTTCTTTCCTTCTTGATTCTTCTCTCCAATATACTACAAATCACTGAGTTTAAGCCATGTATGTTGGTTTTCTTTCCTTCTTGATTCTTCTCTCCAATATACTACAAATCACTAATAAAACTTCATGTTCATGTAATGTTGGCTGCTAGAGTCAGACATTGATGCTTCTATGAGTAATATTTTTCATCCATATTAGTATTTCTCCTCTTAAGGAAAGTTTTGACTCAATTTCATCTCAAATGTGTTAAATACTGAGTGTAATAGAAAATCTCAGCAAATCCTTAAATAGCTCATCAAGATGTCCTAGGCAATAGTCTCTCCTCAACCCCAAGGTTGTCTCTAGGAGCTACAACAGAACTCAAGTGGGAGCTCAAATGTTGTGAGATGATAAGGTTGATGAAGATAATGATCACAGTGAAGAATGAATGGAAAACTCTCTTATTTATAACAAAGTAATGGGCTCAATTAGGAATTAGAAAATAATAAAATATTATTGACCAAATCAAAATCTAGTTGTTAGGGATACTTTATTATATTTTTTGGAGAGGGAAAAGATATTCAAAATGGTCAAATATCTTTATTTAGGAAATGGTTGAAGTAATTAACAAATAAAATGATTTATTAATCACTTTTCGAGGATTAATAAAAGTGTGAATTTGAAATAATTATTAAATAATGGTTTAACAATTATTTCAAAAATAAGAATAAGAATAAATAAATAGTGTTTTATTTAATTATTCCAAGGCGATTTAGTCAAATGTGTTAAGAAATAATTTTCAAAAAATGATTTAATAATTAATTCTAGAGAAAATTAAATAAATAATGATTTATTTAATTATTCTCATGGGTTTTTTATATTATTTTAAACATAAATAATCTAATAACAATGGTTTACTAAATCATTTCATATGGTGAAAGTGACTTAAAATGGTAAAATTAATCCAACATGGTGTATTTCGATCCACCTAGTTAGAAATGGTGAAGTGATCATATTTAGGTGATAACAAATTGTCCCCCAACATACAATCATCAGGAGAAAATCATATGACCAAAATATGTTGTAGGTTACACTTCCACGAAACACCAAAGGGGATTCACGGAGAGAGAGAGAGAGAGAGAATTGAAGCAATGCAAAGAAGGACAGAGGAATGGAGGGGGTGATACCTACTAAGATGATATACATCTCTTTTTATTTTAGACTACATTATCTCAAATGAGGTGGGTGAGGTATACCCATACCCATCGAGATAACTAAGTACAAATAATAATGGTGTGCCCAGAAATGTGGTACTGAGATACAAAGTACATGATACGCTACCATCAGTGGGCCGGAATGTGATACAATAATACAATGAGTCCCATATACATAATGTGCTTAGAAAACAAAGGCCAAGACTAAATACAATGACATTTAAGTACATGAGATAGCCTTCCCCTTAAGTTGAGATGGTAAGGGGGAATCACAACCAAGGAAGCTATGTTGCATAGGAAAGGCTTTAAAGATCTGAATGGTTCATCTGAATGAGACATGCATCATTGTGGGCACTGCAAGTGGTAGGAACTAAGCAAGTCAAATCTATGGAACTTCATCTGAGGCTGGATCATAATCTATTGTCATCTGAGCGTGTCGGGGGCTACCTAAAGGGCCACCCTCTCATGAGGTCTAGAACATCTCACAAACACCCAAGAAACACTAGTACAATTTGTTGGATGACCACACCATCAACTATATGATTCTCAATCGTTCGATAACGAGCTGGAGTCGAGCATGCGAAAAATAACCAAGTCAAAAGGAAATGATGATTCCTTTTGATTGATCTAAGGCACCCAACAATGATGAAAGTTGGAACCAAGGTACACCACCCTCTAGACCACTCTCCTGGAATAAGTGTGTTGAAGTCGACAAAAGAGGGCATGCCAAAGGTGAGTCAATGAGGATTCCTCAGCAAAATCATGAGGGACATAACAATGTCACTGATGGACTCACACTAGGCATGACGATGGAAGGATACAAGAAGAGAGGCGGAGTAACGACTTCCCTTATCAGAGCATGATATACATGGTTGACATGACATAAACTAACTCGATTCCAGAGGGGATGGCCAATTACTTAATCAAAATCTCTAAAAGGAAGGAGAAGTATATCTAGAGGCCACATATGAGCATGATGGGATGAATGTGACACAATGATGGATGAAACACTATAATTGGACTCAAGGGAACTCATAAAAGACTCCATAGATGCAATGGTGACTCGTATATGATGCTCTGAACAAGGGTGACTCGTTGATGCTACCACATGTGGGAGGCCCAAAGGGGACCATTAAAAAATGATTAAAAAAGGGTTACTCATGACAAAAATTGACATGTGAGTCAACTAGTGCAAAGGTGAAGTGGTACTAGAGTACAAGTGGCTCATATGAAGAGATTCAATTTTAATAAGCGACAAAGTGAGACTTCATGGAAAAAGTGGCTTCCTAGTGAATTACCAAAAACAAAGAGAGACCCGTTATATAACTTGGTGAGAGAGTTTTTTCAAACCGAGCTACGATTTGGTCACAATGGGCGACAGAAAAACAAATGTTTTTCCTATAAAAGGGTTTCTTGCCCCAAATCTAATTCACTTGCATGTTGAGTTGTTGGAGAATTTTGAGAGGAAGAGAACGCCCTATATCTTGAGGAGACCGTAGCATACAAATCAACCATCAAAATTCGGATCTGCAAGTTACAAGTAGGTGACCTAACCATACTCATCAATTTTAGTGGATTAGACTTTCAAATTAGGACTTTAGCTCAGGAGGGGACTCTTTCCTTTCCTCACGATTGTAACGCACATATTTTCCCTTTTTTTGTATTCTGGAATGAAAAAATGGGGCAAAAAGTGCATCCAATGCAATTTTGAAGGGGAAAATGGCATTGTGGGTTGAAGGGAAAAGTAGGTATGGGGGTATTTGTTGAGTTGAGGCTAAGAACTAGAAGTAGATTCCTTTGACTTTGAGCTGACAAAACATTATGGTATTTTGCAAGTATGGAAGAGCTAAAGCTGCTATGGAAAAAACGATATTTTGATACTCTTCAAGATGAGGTTCAGGGGAACTAGGTAGTTAGATGGGTGTTGGTGCAATATGGGTTGCTTAAGTTCTTGGAGAACCCATTGATAAGGGTTTGTGAGCCACTATTGTCTAGGATTTTGATTTATTGGGACCTAGATCAAGAGGCCTTTATGGTACATCGGCATAGGATCAAGATCACTATCTGGAACATATGTATTTTGAAAGGATTGTCACCCTTGGGGGTGGTTGGTGAGATACATCCAGTGTTGCCTCATGGGAGGCATATAGGGGAGTTTTTGGAGCATCATTGTGTATCGGGTGCTCATGAAAAGGGTACAACCATCCAGATTCATGACTTGGAGAGACTTGAGACACGGGCTATAGCCGCAACAGTGGTGTGGATCTTGGTTAGTCATGCCTTTCTTCACATCACTGGGGAGAAGATGATGCTTGTAGAGAGTGTACTGGAAGGGACCTTCTATGGGTGAGTCCATATGATGCTATTTTCATTGAAATGATAGTTGGGACTATGTGGGACCAATGATAATTGTTCATTTGGGGTAGTTGTATGGTCATTCTTCTTTGAGAAGATCCCGATGATCCGTCCACATGTACAAATCCATGATGGGGGACCATAGGAGCCTAGGATGTGCCACTTGGGGTAGATATTGCGATGAGGTGGAGGAGGGGGATTCGGATGGGTGTTCTTACTTGAGTCCTTTGCTTATTGGGACCAAATCACACTATACATAAATAACTATCCATATAGTGGAATGAACTTTCAGGGGGATCCTGATCTACCACTACTGCCATGACAAGTGTGGGGTCCAGATGGTAAGTAATATTTGTTATATTTTGGTCGTATTTAGAGATTAGAAAATATATATGTGGTATTTATTTCTAAATTTGTGGTATGCAGATATAGCATCGGTGAGGCCAGCAGGATATGCAGGATGAACTGAGGTTCGACATCATAGCAAAGATCAGATAGTGGTGTGTTATTGGAGGATCTCTGACATAGGTTCAATGTGTTACTGACCAAGGTGACAAAGAATGGATGGCATGATCTATAATATCAGTATACATATGAGTGCATTAGGCTTCCCTCAGAATGAAGAGGTATCACGAGGCACATAGCTATGGTTGGTCAAGAAGTTCAAGACTTACGAGTAGGTGGAATGGAACCATTATCCCGAGATCCCCTAAATGGATTAGGCATAGGGACATGTGGGCCCCTATTTTTTGTTTTTTGTAACATGCTATGGGCATGTCGGATGTATTTAAAGTAGTGGACTCCAAACACTATATATTGGATGTTGTGATACATAACATGGTTATGCATCTTTTGTGATGATTGTGGTTCACCATTTTTTTATGCTATGGATGTCTTCTTGTATATGCATGTGATAAATGCCAATCTAGAATTTTATTTGCAATGGTATCTACATAGTTATTTTTTGCTCTAGGAATATGATTAAATGAAATGGATTCAAATTCACATGCCAAAATATTAACTCATAGATATTTTCTAAATAGGATAAGATTACACACATGATAAATGTCATTCAATTACATGACAAGTAGAAAGGAATCAAGAAAAACATGAAGGTGTGGGATGTAATGATTAAGGGCATTGGCTAACAAAATTATCATTACATCATATTCATCCTGGTTATTGGTGGCAGGTCCAATGTAGACACTGTTGTAATGAACTAACGAATGAAAAATGGTGAAAATGGCCCAAGCTGCCAAGCCTAGATTCCTAGAGAAGAGACTCGCACCATCGGCATAACCGATATGTCGTATGGATGATGGAGCCATATGAAAGACGCAAGAAGACAATGAATGAGATGATGGGGAATGCAAAGCTACATAAATGCAAAAAGAAAAAAGTACATGCATTTCGATGGGAAATGCTATGGGTAAAAATTCTTCAAGTAGAGTGCATTTCAAGGGTTAGGAAGGATTTTGACTTCTGGACCCTCTAAAAGGTATGCCCCCTTTCCCAAACACTTACAAATGATGTAAGGACTAAGCCATAATAGTTCAAACCTCTCATGCCCCAAGACATCATAATATTGGTCATAGACGAGAACAAGGTCACCTTCGTGAAAGGTCTGAGGGTGGATTCTACGGTCATATTAAGATTTGGTGCATTTTTTAGCTGCTTCAATGGTTTGCAATGCAACACGATGGTCTTCATTGGCACACTCAAGCGAGATGAGTCTTTGTTCTAAATTTTGGGTGTATGGGAGGAGTTCGACAGTAAGGTGGAGGGAGGGGATTTCACACTCGATTTATAAGACTGCCTCCTATCCAAAAACAAGTTGGAAAGGAGTGAACCAAGTGGTGGTTTTTACAGAGGTTCTATAGGCCCGCAATGCAGGGAAGAACATAAGGTGTCAGTTGATCTTGTGTTTATTCACCATCCACTAAAGCATAATTTTAAAAAATTTATTGACAAATTCAACTTGGTCATTCCCTTAGGGGTAATAAGATGATGAATATTGTTGTTCAAATCCAAACAGTGAGGATAGTTCATGCCATATCTCATCTTTGAAGTTTCTTCCATGGTCAGAAACCAATTGTTGTGGAAACCTGAATCGAGCGATAACATGGTTAAAGAAAAACAAGGCTACAGTAGTTGCAGTGTTATTGAACGTAAGTATGGCTTTATACCATTTGGTGAAATAATCAACGACCATGATAATGTACTTATGGTTATTAGCAGATGGCGTTCGACACTCCATAAAGTCAATAACCCATTTATAGAAAGGATCAACTACGATGACAGGATGGAGAGGAGTAGGTGGAGCTCGAGCCTTAGGGGCGTATAATTGATAATTGAGATAGTGTTTGACTGCCTTAATGAAATTGCTAAAGATACAAGGCCAAAAGTATCCAACGCACATTATTTTTTGGGTAGTGGCCATTATAGAGAGATGACCACCACAAGTGCCACCGTGACATGCATCAAGCACTTGCTCAACTTTAGTATGGGTGAGATATGTTAGCCTCACTCTCACATTAAACAATTCTAAGTCCAAATAATTAAATTAATTAAAATGGTGAAAGTTAGGATTTAATCCTACCTTTCTAGATTGAGTTTGTTCCTCATGGTTAAGATTCAGTTTAGGCTTAGTTGGTTGAGATATTCTCTCCAACTAGTTAGGCTCCTAGATTAGTGTGTTGTTGAGATATTTTCTCAACCAAGTTTGTTCAAGATAGATGCACTATCTTGAGACAACTTCCTCATGTATTTATATGTATCATAAACATTATTTTAATAATGAAATTCATGAGAATGAGAAACTATAGGAAAGTCTCTCATGCCTTTTCCACCATGTCTGGTTTTTCTATATGCTTTTATATTTATTTTATGAGTGTGAGTGTGTATTATTTGTTTATTAGTTTTCTTCAATTGGTATCAGAGCTTAGGTTGGAGCTATAGATGAAGAACATCTAAGTGGTGAGGATGTCAATGGTGTACTTGTTGAATCTGACTTAGTTTGGCGCAAATTACATGTGCAACACACCCTTAGTGAATCTGAGAGAGGTCATTTGAAAATACGCTCAGAAGCAGTAGCATATCAACAGAAATCCTGTAGACATTGGCGCTACTACAGACTCTTCATCTCCTCCCAGCTTAAGAAAATCATTATAATAGTTCTCTATCCTTCGTGTCCGCGTTCCAACAAATGATTGCCAAAGCTCTTTTCTAAGAGCCATAGGGAAACCTCCCTCTAATACCAATTGAAGAAAACTAAACCAATAATAAACTCACATTCATTAAATAAATACCATAAATATAGAAAAACTAGACATGGCGGTGCTATACAGATTCGCCTGCTGGATTAAAAATTTGTAGTGATCCACACACCATCTTTACACATGAAGAAAAGGAAATCAACGACATCTATGTTTTTTTTTTAGCTTCTGAGCATCTAAAATTTACAATTGAAACATGAGGATTCTATTGTGGATTTTTCTACTTTCAAACTTCCTACAAAATCTCTTGAGGTCCACTTGATTATCCGCACACTGTGCTTCATGCCTCCATGCCTTCAAGTAGCAGCTCTGCGCATCATTCTCCACGCTGGTCAGACATGATGATGGCAGAGTTGATTAGTGGGAATGCTTTGGAAACATGCCAGATGCCATGGCAACAGAGTAGAGTCGAGTAGAGGGAACATACATTCATGAAAGAGGAAATAAAATAATGTTGAGAACAGACAAGGCTTTACCCTCATTTCATATTGCTTTTTTTTCTTCCTTTTCCCCGTACCCAACAAAACTACAATGGTGGAAGAAGCTCCAGAAGCATTTCATTCTATCATGGAAATCTCATTTCAATTTGCCACAAACTACGTGCACTATCATTTGGAAATCCTTCATCTTTAAAAAACTCTGTAGTGTCGGTCAGTAATGCTTCGCAGTCCAACCAACCGGAACTGCTTGGGAAGCTGACGGTCATGTGCTTGGAAAGAAGAATTAGAGAGCCTTGTTCATGGAGCTAAAGATTGATGAACTGCCATACTTGAATAAAAGCATATCTTTTTGGTGGTGATTGTGTCCTAGATCTGCCCAAAATTGAATAAGGGGATCTTAGGTACACCAAGAGTATGTTTTTGATGGCGCATGATTCTTGATATTGTTTTTTTTGTGTCTAGTTTTGACACTAACCTTCATGTGGTATATTTCTAATATGGTACACATGTAGCACACAACAAATTAGTGAATAGCATGCACATAATCAATTCCATTCAAGCTTATGTAATCAAGAAAACCACAAGCAATCAAGAAGCGACAATACATAATCAAGTTGTCAACGCATTTCTACATCAACATCCAATAAAGTTGTCATCTACATCAACAATTTTTGTAGCAATTCAACAACAATATTTTGGAAATTGCACTCATACCATTTTTTAATAAGCTCAATACAAAACTATAACTTGCAAATCATAATTTGTAAGTTGGATTGTAATCAAATACAAATTGAGTTGAATTGTAAGGGTGCATTTTCGGTTGAAACCGTCACCCAAGCTTTGAATTGATAGGGAATCAATTAAACCCAGTGAATCCATTATTTTTAATTGAGTCATTCAAATCATTGTAAGCATTTCTCTTGGGTGCATTTTCGATAGTATTCGACACCCTTCTTTTGATCAATCAAGAGTGTGAGTTCAAGCAAGTGCAAATCTCTCAACATCAAGCGGGACTAAAACTAATTGAAGCAAGCATCAAGTGAGCGTGAAAGCAATAAAGTGTGAGTTCAAACAATCAATTGTTAAAACAAGTTCAAGCGAGCATGCAACAATCAACCAAACATCAAGCGAGCGAGTTCTGAAAATCCAACAAGTATTTAAAACAAGCAAGCGTGAGTTCCAACAAGTTCACATGGCGAAAAGCATTTAGTTGTTAAAAATTCTTAACAATTTGATCGTCTCAACTACTGAAGACATGGTACAAATTAACAAAGCAACTCATGTTGATGTTTCAATGAATCTACAACAAGCACATGAAACAATTGAGTTCCTTCAACTAAATTCGCAACTTCAAAGAGATGAGTTGCAACAGAAGAGTGATGTTTCCAAGTCTTTCATCCGTATTAGTGAAGATAAAGGTGTTGATTCCAAGTCACCAATCCAACCAACTTCAAGTTTCAAAGTGGTCCTTGATCTAGTTCCACTTTCTTCCACACCAATCATCAAGCCATGGGAAGAAATCCAAAGTAACAAAAATCGACGAGGATTAGGATATGACAAAGATGAAAACAACTTGCATATCCCCGATTATTCTAAGCTGGTCAAGTTCATCAATGCAAGATTTCTTGATCCAATAACATCAACAAGCTATGAGACAGTTACAGACAAACAAAAGTACACACAAATTGAATTTGTTGTCAAACCAAACTGCCTTCATTGTCAAAGAATCGGTCATCTAGAAGATCAAAGTTTTGATCTCCATCCTTGTCATCATTGTGGCAAGTCAAATCATTCATCAACACAATGCAACAAACAACAACAATTAAGCAGATTGAAGATCGACTATTCATGGATTGATCACTGGGAATGGTCATCCACGGTCAGAATATTGTATAAGTTTTACAATCGAATTCACTCACACATAATGCAACCAACAGTAAAAATGAAGATGGTACTCTCATGTAGTTGAACGGGGGAGTACACCAGTGAATCCCTCCTACACTTGAAGGGGGGGGGGGGGGGGTTCAGAAATAATTTGAAGAAGATTGTCTCTCCTTTCAGCTACCAAAGGGGGGAAAATGTCAATGAAATTGGCAGTGGTTGTCACACTGAAAGTCTCGACAACATCAGTGAAGCAACCAGTGGGCATTTTCATCAGCGAGTGAGCATCAACAAAATTCTCCAGTGGGTGATCAATAGCAAAGTTAGCAGCGAGTAGTTTTTCAAACACAGCAAAAGAAACAGTGACTTGTTTTTCAACGCCATCAGCCAGTGGCCAATCATCATTGGAAAATTCGCGAGTGGGCATTCATCATATTTTGTTAGTGGACACAAGATGTTGATTTCAAGCAAAGGATAGATGGATCCTTTTGTAGCTTGGCACGTGATGGAGTTTTCAAGCCACATTCAGAGATGAATCAGACATGCAGCTGACTCATGGTCTCTTCATATTGCAGTTTCTTCAGCATCCAGCTTTGGCGGTTTTTCAGGCAGTGTTTTTTGAGGATCAACTTGAGAACTTGGAAGAGGATTCCTTGTTCTTAATTTGGACTTATCATTGAGGGGGGAATTGTTAGCCTCGCTCTCACATTAAAAACAATTCTAAGTCCAAATAATTAAATTTATTTAAATCATGATAGTTAGGATTTAATCCTACCTTTCTAGATTGAGTTTGTTCCTCATGGTTAGGAGTCGGTTTAGGCTTAGTTGGTTGAGAGATTCTCTCCAACTAGTTAGGCTCCTAGATTAGTGTGTTATTTAGTTATTTTCTCAACCAAGGTTGTTCAAGATAGATGCACTATCTTGAGACAACTTCCTCATGTATTTATATGTATCATAAACATTATTTTAATAATGAAATTCATGAGAATGAGAGACTATAGGAAAGTCTCTCATGCATTTTCTTCCATGTCTAGTTTTTCTATATTTCTGATATTTATTTAATGAATGTGAGTTTATTATTGGTTTAGTTTCATTCAAGACAATGATGGAGGATAGTATCAACACCGTGAAGATAAATATTGTCACTGATGAGAATATAGCGAGGGGTTTGATGTCAAATGTGTCTTCAATCATCACAAGTAAGATGGAGGGAAAATTTATGGGTTCAAAAATAGGTGAGGATGTCATCATACCAAGGATCATCCGAGGTTATAACGAACAAGTGTTTCTCGGGAAGGTCATCATTCATCGGTGGATCTGGCGCACCATTAGGAAATTCAGAAATGAGTTCAGCAAGGGCTAAACTTTTCTTACTCTTGGGTGTGACAAATTTTAGATTGAATTCTTGTAGGATAACGGTCCAATAGCCATAACTCCCATTGATGTTCCATCTACTCAATAGGAAGGCCATGGGGTTGGAATTAGTCACAACTTTGGTGGTACACGTAGTGATATAATGACAAAGTTTTTCAATAGAGAACACAACATCCAATGCCAACTTTTATTCATGGGAATAGGACACAGGAGTACCATTAATGTTCTTACTAACATAATGGATTACATGCTCATTTCCAAAACCATATTCTTAGATTAAAACCCTTGAAACCAAATAAGTGGAAGTTAAGATATACAAGATGAAGTTCGCTTCAAAGCTAGGTGGGCTCATTAAGGGAGCGGAAGAGAGAGCACATTTGAGGGCATTAAGAGATTGTTAAGCCTTGTCATCCCAAAAGGAATGGAATGTTAGATCGAAGGAGTCTAAGAAACCCATGAGAAGTGATGGCATGGTCAGGAACAAACCAATGAAGAAAGTTAGCTTTGCCTTGGAGGATTTGTAACTAGAGAAGGTTATGAGGAGGAGAAAGTTTGAGAATGACTTGAACTTTAGGGTCAAGAATGATCCAGACTTAAACAGGAACACAACAAATTACAGAGATAACCATAAACACAGATATGCAGCAGAAATAATACTTCATTTCATTAATGTAAAATACTGAAATATGCTTACAAACAGTAAT
>APFE030765603.1:32129-43516 GCA_000404065.3 Pinus taeda
CTACATGCCTCTGAACTATGTTACAATGAGGCTCAAAGGCCTATTTATTATTGAGAAACAATGGAAAACCCTTAACATTCCAAAACCTAACCCTAGAATATGAAACGCCAAATTGTGGGCCCTGTTTGGGTAAATTGGTACATCAACTTCCGGGGTCATAATTTTGGCATACAATCTCTGTTTGACACGATAAATAGCTCGTTAGAAAGATATGTTCGAGCACTACCACTTTGGGAAGGGTAACATCGGTCGATGGACCCATGTTGCTCCTAGATTCCCAAAAAACATCGTTTAGGGCCTCAAAACGACTCTGGAAGTTTAGGACCCAAAAAACTGCTAAAAATAGTAAGTTGTGCTACCATTAAGGAAACTGAAAATGCTGAGAGAAACAATGGTGGGGGTCCAGGTGGACTTGGTAGATGGCCACCAAGATCCACCTAGATCAAAGAATGATACCATCTTTGGACACAATGAATCCCAATATTCAATTGGAAGGAACACATAAGATGCACGTAAGGGGATTGAGGCAAATGTTACACTTACGGCATCGAAGGAAGATGGTATGAAAATCATGAAGGTGTTATGAGTGTAGCTTGGAACAAGTGATGAAATCATCTAGATACACAAGGATAATGTGAGTCAAGTCATGAAAATAGTATGACATGACACGGTTAAAAGTGACCCCAACATTCTTTAAACCGAAAGGCATGACCCTATAAGAAAAAGTGTCTCACGGGCTAGTGAAGGTGGTTTTAAGTTGATCAACGTGACGTGTACGTATCTGGTTATATCCAAAGAACACATCCATAAAGGAAAGCATCTCATGCCCCATACACTCATCGATTATTTGGTCTGTGAAAGGTGTGGGAAAATCGTCTTTGGGACAAACATTGTTCAGATCATGAAACTCTGTGCAAACATGAATGGTGCCTTTCTTCTTTAGGATGAGAATAGGATTGGACACCCATGTGGTGTATTCAATGGGGTAAATGAAACCATATTTCTTGAGTTTATCGATTTTGACTTTGATACCATCACGCCCGGAAGGATGGATAGGCCTTTGTTTTTGGTGGATAGGAATGACATCAAGCTAAGTGTCGATGTGATCCTCAATAATGGTGGGATCAAGTCAAGGCATCTCAAAATAAGACTAGGTGAAAACATCATGGAATTCTTTGAATAACTTAGTGTAAGCATAAATCACTTATGAGGTGCATTGTGCCCCCAAGGTGATATTTTCTTCGATCCATCATTTATTCGAAATGTTAATTTTGATGGTAGAGGAGATGTTAGACATATTTCCTTCTTCGAATGGATTTGGTGTAGGAATGGGATTTCTTAACCAATCGACCGCACCATGGATGAAGTCTTTGGATTCCACAACATATTGATCATGGGTTTCCTGTGGAAGGAAGTATGCACGATGGTGCATATCATCCCAATGATAATCAAGGGTGGTCATGGCTTCCATGATGTATTCATCGAAATGAAAAATGGGAGGATGGGATGAAGAGAGACCACATGATGAATAAAATCTGCCTGAGCCATCTTCATGAGAGACAAGCTTCACATGTGCATCATTAAAAAGGGGAGATGGATGATTTGTAGATGCAATATCTACCGATGTTGAGACCGAAGTGTTCATCGAAGGAGGTTCAACTGAATCACAATAGGAAACGTAAAGCGAGTCCAAATAGATCGATCCCATGGATGTCAACAGGTAGAGAATAGGGGTAGAACTCTCCATCATCTCGACTCAAGAGGGGGAATCACAATGGTGGGTTGGGAAACCTCTTTTCCTGGCATAACAGTGGGACTAGAACCCGTAGGTAGAGGGAAAGTGGAATCACTACGAGCAACATCTAACTTGTGAAGTACTTGAAGTGTATCGCGAAAATATTCAAGATGGGGATAGTGATTGGAATAATGGCAATAGTTATCACACAAAGAACAAGGGTGATTCGTGCATAAGGATCTGTTCTTCTTAGCTAACTTGGGTAAGGTAACATGGACCTAAGGAATGTTAGAATCAGGAAAGGTATTAGAGACCACATTCTTAATGTGAGGGAGTTATGAACAATTATTGGTGGTGTGCCCAAAAACATCACACAAAGTGCATGGAGGAGCAGGCTTTGGCAGTTTAGGAGGAGCATGAGTTGTTTGGGTTGCCTTGTCTTTAGGTCCCTTTTTCGGCTTTAGGCCCCTCACTAATTCTAAGAGAATGCATAACGCAGTCTTAAGGCTCAGTTAGACCCTTTCCTTTTTCAAATTGCGCCTTGTGCCCCTCCCAAGTGCATAGTTCACTCCCAAGTAGCAAGCCCTCCTTGTCTTTTTGAACTATGCCCTCTAGCAAGCCTCCCTCTCAGTTAAGCACACAACACATCAATAGTGCTAAGTAAGCCTCCCTTAAGCATTGACACTGCACCCTGCGGCCTCAATTAAGTGCATGGCTCACCACCAGTGAACATCAAAATCCTCTTGAGCCTTCACATTGTGCCCTGCGCCCTCTTTGAGACTGATTTCCCAATTGAGCACATGGTGCATCAACAAGCATCATTAAGATTCCTTCATCCTTCACACCGCACCCTTCACCCTCCATCAAGATTTCTCTTCCCAATAGAGTGCAAAGCGCATCCTCAAGCCTCAACACTTAGCCCTTGTTCCTTGACAGTGTGAATTGCACCTAGAAGTTTCCTCTATTCTCTCTAAGCACACTAATGAACCATGACCAAAAATTTTGTATAAAACATATTATAATAGGATATTTTTGGGCTGATGTTTTCTTGCCATGAGTGATATTAGTTGTATGTGTTCTAGAACAAGAAGGATGCATGAAGATATCTATCAAAGGAAGTAGCTTAAGAAAGCATTCAAGAAAAAGCGACATATGAAGTGACAAGTTGAAGAAAATTGGAATCCTGATGATCAAAGCAATCCATAAAGACTCCATATGATATGAGACCCTTTGGAGGGTAAAGGAAATAACAACATGAAAGTTGTCTGCAAGATTTAAGACATAAGAGACAACATTGTCACCTCTCAAGAAAGTCCATGCCATCAATCACTATGAGTTTATGTTAATAATATTAGCGACCTGTTATGTTTTCACCACATGATGGTATGCAAATAATGATGTAATCATGTAATTATTGTAAATAAAAAAATGTGGAAGTCCAAGAGTCATATATGGACAAAAGATCCACATGAATAAGTCTAAAAGGCATGTAATTTCAAAGGTCATTTGAAGTTGAAAAGTCATATGAGAAACTCAAGAGTAATGGGGATATGAAAGTGCATGCCTCTAGTTATAAAAGAAGCCTCATTACTCAAGAAAATTAATTTTCTCCTTGGATTCTCCCATAAGGAATTAGAGATTTAATTATTTTGGAGAGCAAGTAGTGGCTTTAACGCTCCAGTATTGGAGCTATTGGGTGTTCATTGTACTCATGTATCTTGTAACTTTTTCTTAATACTCAAAGCCTATTAGGCCAACACATTTTCATGCATAGATAATGGATGTTTTGAGAATATTCTTTGAATTCTTGCGATTTATGCTAGTGTTCAAATGCATGGAAGAAATTGAACTATTTCATTGTCTTTGGTGCTTATATTGTTGAAACTGTGTTGTGTTGTCATAATGATCATTTCATGTATGTGAAATATTTCACTTGATGAGCAACGATTCTTCCTTACTTATGTGGATTTTGCTTTACTAAAATAGTACTATTACTTTTCTTTTAGAGACACTTTTATTCCTTGCATTGAAAGAACCTTGATACATTTGCAATTGAACATTCCACGAGGCATATTGTCTTTCTCATTCGAAAGTGCATGCACACTACTCTATTATGATAATTGTTTAAGCCAAGGAAAATATTTATGTAAATGGTGGTCAAGCCATATTCCGCATGGGACTCCCACACCAAATGGTGGTGAGATCTAATTGGGACATCATATCAGGGATATCCCCTGTATGTTGGCAGAATCCATCACTGTCAACAGACTTATAAACCACTCAGTATAGAAAAAAAAATAAGAATCTATAGATATAAGTATTAATTATGAGTTTAAATAAAAAAATTAAGATGCTTTAATTTGGTTTAAAAATTTGATTCAAAATGACTTGAGCTATGGTTTGATATTATTACACTATGTTGTAAATTGATTTAGAACTTTATGACTATCTCTCATGAAATATGTGTTTTTGATGTAAGATAATAAATTAACTGATTAGCACATGTATATGAGGCTAACTGGAAGGTAAACAACATCAACTTAATGACATTAGAGTGTGAAATATCGTAATGGGGCTTAAGACTTCAAAAGTTAGGCCATTGTGGTGACATTGGAACCCTATGATATGAACTAGTCACATGAGGTGTGCCATGACACATATATTGTGCTATTAAATAAAGGTATAGGTATTCCTTGGTCGAGAGATTTCATCCTGTGTGAAGAAGCCTTTCCAAGGGATGGATCGCCTGAGTGACTGAGGAAGCAGAGAAGGGGATGCTTGACTTGGAATGTGAGTGAATAAACAAAAGAAGAAATGGATAACCTGAGGGACTAATGAAGTAGAGAAAGGGATGCCAAAACTCAAAAGGTGGACTGCTTTTCATAGAATCATGTGCATACCGGTTGGGATTAGAAATGGTTTGGGTGTGTCCCAAAAACCAATGAGTTGAATTATTTCATGAAGGAGGATTAAGCATAGTAGATGGCATGGATAGACATTAGAGGTGGATCACACTTTGAAATCAAGTAATTGAGCACGTTAAGGTGTAGTGGAGGCAATTTGGACCCGATAAATCTACCTACGTGATGACTAAGCAAATAAGGGTTTTATACCCATCTTTTATTTGTTGAATATGTTGATATAAGGAGTGTTTATAAAGCTTAGATTTGTTTTAATAGTTTTGTTGCTAAGAACACTAAGGATGGTGCTCCCCTCAAGGGGGTGGTGTTTGTAACACCCCCAATATATTCTCCTTGATTTTTGTAATGTAATTCTACTCTAATTAAAATGATTATAAATTTATTTCAATGGCCTGAAGCATGGAACCATAGATCCACGATCTAAGAAGGTAAAGGAAGAAAATCATGAGAGTTGTTAGCTGACACCACTGCTTAATCAAGTGTGTAGATAACAAGAAATATCTTGAAGAATCCATGAGGAACATGAAGAGACACATAATAAAAAGGATAAAAAGGTATTCAAATATCAAAAAACAATGGCTCTATCTCAAGGGAGAAGGAAAAAATTAGATTCATGGGGAAGATAAACCACTCTCAAAGTGTCTAACACAGCTGATAAACCACCTATAATTAAAATTACCATACTCTTAGCATTAATCATGAATTCTAGTTGAGTTTGCTTGAAAAATCCCCTTGGATCGTGGATCCAACTCGAGGGGTGACTAATACAAGAAATATAAACTGCAAGTAGTCTACAGTTGGGTGGAAACTTAATTTCCCACCTTCAGTTTCAAAAATTGTTATATTTTAGAAGTGTTATTAACTATGAGTTGTTAATATGATGATTAGTTCCTTATTAAATTAATGTATAGCATTGTGATGATCTTGCATGGTTTTAGGAAATTGTTGCATCAAAATAATAGGAGAAATTCCTTGATTGTTACGTGGATTATATTGCAATTCTACCTTGAGGTTATAAGAAACATGTGTTTGTTTATATGTGCAAGTTAATATGTTGCATGTGGACATGCAAATATCTGTGATTACAATTTCTCACTTTTCTATTACAACTTTTCTCTTGGGAGGTTCCAAAAGATGAAACTTAGACCATGGAAAGGGAAAATCCTACAAACCATCTGGTCCAGTTTTCAAATCTTGGGTCACAAAATTTTAGGAAATATGATTAGAGGAATTTGGGCTTACTAAATGCATCTTTAAAGAGGCCATGTTGGAATTTCTGTTATAACTTTTTTTTCTCGAAGGTTCCAAAAGCTAAAACCTGGAACATAGTGAGGGGAAATTTCAATGATCATCTAGTCCACAACTTTCATATCTTGGGTCATGATATTTCAAGAGATATTATCAAAGGAATTTGAGCTTCCTAAATGCTCCTAAAATCATGCTTAAAACAAGGGATTCTAGAATTTTTGCTATAAATTTTCTTCTTGGAGGTTCCAAAAGCTAAAAGTTTGACTATAGTGACAGGAGATCCCACGGATAATTTGGTCCAACTTTTAGATTATCAGAATTTTAACTTTTTTGATCCATATCTTGATTGCAATAAATATTTCGGAGAATATCACATCAAAGTTTTTGGAGAAATTTCATGTGATCTTCTCTGAAAAAATTCTGGCAAACTTTTAGATCACGATATTTTAGGAGATATGATTAGAGGAAGTCAAGCATCCTAAATGCTCCTAAAATCATGATTCAAACAATTCATAATTGGCATTTCTTTTCTTTTGGGAGGTTCCAAAAGTTAAACCTTGGACCATAGTGAGGGGAAATCCCGTTGATTATCTTGTCCAAGTTTCAGATCTTGGGTCATTATATTTTAGGATATATGATCAGAGGAATTCGAGCTTTTTGAATGCTCCTAAAAACATTCATCAAACCGGTCATGTTAGCATTTCTGCTATAACTTTTCATCAGTAGGTTTTAACCTCGTGCAGAAATTACCTGCATACGAATTCTAAAATATAGAAAATAAACAATGCGAGAGCATAACACATAAAACACATATACACAGAGATTTTCCCCTGGATCCCAAAATCGGGACTACCAACTTGATTTTTCATTATGTTCCTTTCAATGTTACAATACATATTTATTACATGCCAAAGAATCCAATACCATGGACCGAAAACCATCGCGTCCATGTGCGAAAAATCATGCACAAAACCATAGGTAGGTCATCCCAACCTAATATAGGGTCCAAAAAAAAAATTTCTGGGGCGTGCCCCAGACCCCATAGAGTGGGATTACCTGCACCCCTCAAACCCCTTGTGACCCCCCCCCCCGCGCTATGCAATTGGTGCAACAAAAGGGGGAGCTTCACCCCCCAGTTAACTATGTGGGCTAGTTGTGGAAAGAATATAACACAACCCAACATCATCTAGGAATTTATAGAGGTTGAAATATGAACCATAGTGAGAGAAACTCCCAATGATCATTTGGTTTAGTTTATAGAACTTGGAATGCTACAATTTAGGAACTATGAGCTGAAGAAATTGCTATATTAGTTTTCATGCAAAGTGTTCAAAGAGATGCCTAAATGGTTTAATGATTCATTGCATACAATCTGTTTGATGAAATGCACCCATGGAAATGTTGTTTTATGGATGGGAACAATATTTTTCCATGATAGTATTATTGTAGCTGATGTATGCCTATTTGCATGCAAATAATTTGCTATATTAGTTTGCATGCAAAGTTTTTGAAGAAATACTTAAATGGTTTAATGAATCATTGCATACAAACTATTTGATGAAATGCCCAAATGAAAATGTTGTTTTGTTGATCGGGATAGTATTATTGTATGATAGTATTGTTGTAGTTGAGGTATGCCTATTTGAATGCAAATAATTTCTATATTTTGCATGCAAAGTGTTTGAAGAAATGTCTAAATGGTTTAATGCTTCATTGCATACAAACTTTTGATGAAATTCCCTAATGAAAATGTTTCTTTGTGGATGGGCATAGTATTGTTGCGTGATAGTATTGTTGTAGTTGATATATGCCTATTTGCATGCAAAGAATTTGAAGAAATGTGTTACAGGTGTTTGATTACATTGTGCATACAATCTATTTGATCAAATAACTCAAAGACAAAAATCAGAAGTTGCATGATTGAGTGGTATGTTTTAGTTAGTATGTTATAGTAAAATTAGAGCAATGCCTTTGATTTTATTATATAAAAAATATTTTCCAAAAAGTATAAAACAAAAATACTACTCAATTGATTGTATACAAAGTATTTGAAGAAAGGTTAACATGTAAAGTGTTTGAGAAAATTTGTGAGAGATGAAAATCAAGTTTCTACAAGCATGGTTAGGATAAAGTTAATAGGGGTATGTGACAAAGTGGTGTCAAAGCTTATTATCAAACTAGTAAAAGGAAAAAAAAAATTGGTAGCATGTAACCTTTGTAAGTCATTGAGGGAACTAGGTATGTTATATCCTATCTCCCTATGATTAGAGTGTTGTCGCTGCTACAACACCCTCCAAAATATTGGCCTATATACAAATTTCAGAGCCTAATTTGACCTTGTAAGTTGTTGTCTCTAGTAGCAAGAGTGTTAATTTTAGATAACAATGGTATGTTCTATGCTTAAGAGAAATTTACTTCAATTTTTCGTATTAGCCCAATATCATTTTCTAGATTACAAATCACATTAAAATGAACATAAATAAAAAGCATAAGATAAGGCAAGACAAGAGGACAAAATATTTGCTATATTCCAGGGAAAAACCCCAATGTGGAGAAAACCTTTGATAAATTCTTCTTATTATTCTTCAAAAGTTCAACAAAGAGAGAGAGTACAATATACAAAATTCACTTGCCCAGTCACAGGAAAATTTTGTCCAGTCAAATAGCAGTCAACAGGAATCCCTAACCAGAAAGACAACGATGGTCAATGTGGAAGAAATTTTCCTCCAAATTAGCTCGGTCAAACCCAGTCAACTCAACTTCCAACAAAAGTCCAAATCAGCCCAAAGAAATCTTGAAAATAGTAGTCAAACTTAGTCAACACAGAGTCAAACATGTGGTCAACACTGGTCAAACAACCCTAAATGCCTCGATTTCTATGTCCAAAAATGTGGCCTCCCCAAACAAAATATTCCCCAAGAAAACGCAATCAAACTCAGTCAACGCTAGTCAAACCCTCCTGCAATTCGATCAACACCCAAAACATAAAATTGCAATCTTGTCCTTTGCATGTGTGGATAGAGAGGCTACCCAGAAATGTGTATGACCCAATCAAATGAGAGAGAGAGGTGTCAGTGATGAGTGTCCAAATGAGGTAGAAGCTCCTTCTAATTACAGGCAATGTTGAGAATGAATAGACTTATCTTTTGGGCTTCTGAGCCTATATTAGATTGTTGGTCGACCTTGACAATTTGACCATAAATGAAATAAATTCATAATCCCATTTATACATGTCAAAATGAGATGACCTTTAGATCAATCCTACACCTCTCGGAAAGAGGAATACAATAAAAATATCTGATCCATCATATGAGTTGTCCAAGGTGGATTTTTTCCCTAGTTGCCAAATTTAATAAAGATTCATTCCATGTAAATACTCTAAGTTTTCTAGTCCCTTTTGTAAGAAAACAAAAGTGTCATCTTTTGGCATGGGAAGTGTTGCACATTATAAAAGTAGAGTTATGGTTCATTGTAACAGGCAATTTTGGTACTAATGTGTCCTATTTACCACATAGACATGCACTAGACTCATTCCCAAAGTCTTATCCATTATTTTCTTAGTGTCGTCACTAGCGTCGCAAAGTGTATCTTAAGTGTCGCACTTGTGGGAAAGTGATGTTTTGCTACCGCATCAAAGGGATTATGTTGATTCTAAGTGTTGAGTGTTTAATGTTGTGTCAACAATTTTTCTAAGTGTGTGATCACGTTCAAATCATATCTTTCTTTCATCTATCTCACTGATCCCACACTTAGCCAAATTCTAGAAAGTTTTGTGCCCGACCAACCTGGACTAATTTGTCCCCTCTGAATTGCACATTGGACAGTTACAAGCCTTAGCACTGCATCCTTGCCTCTTGGAACTAAAAAATGCACAATCATTTCCTCCAAGGACTGCATATTACATATTCACAGTTCCCAAGAACAACCTCCTACTAAGAGCATATACAACCTTGTTCTCCTTTCCCTTGGTGTACCTGATCTTGAAATCAAAATCACTGAGAGTATCCAACAATCTAGCTTGCATGACATTCAGATAAGTTTGGTCAAACAAGTATCTCGTCCCACTATTATCACTCATCAGAATAAACCTCATTCCAAGAAGATAATGTCTCCACATATTCAAGGCATGAATGATAGTTTCCAACTCAATATCGTGAGTCACATAGTTTTTCTCATGCTCATTAAACTTCTTTGACTCATAACATACTACCTATCCTTCCTGCATCATAACTCCACCAAGTCCTCTCTTGAAAGCATATGTACATACCACAAACTTTTGTCAGGATCTGTAATCTTCAAAACTGGAGCATTTGTAAGCAATTTCTTCAACTTCTCAAAACTAGATGCACATGCCTTAGTCTATTCAAACTTATTTCCTTTGCTCTACAAAGATGTAATGATATAGGAAATATGTGAGAATTTCTTGATGAACTTACTGTAATAACCTACTAGTCCCATGAATGATCTGACCTCATCCACATTCCTAGGAGCTACCCACTCCATGATAGCTCTGATCTTTTCTGAGTCCACTTCTATACCTTCCTTGAAAACAACATGCCTCAAGTAATGAACTTGTGTATGAAATAAATTTCACTTACTAAGCTTAGCAGACATCTGATGCTCTATCAACAATATTAACATTGTCACTATGTGTTCTACATGTTCTTCCTCATTCTTATAATATATCAATATGTCATTAATGAATATTATCACAAACTTGTCCAGATAAGGACACAACACACTATTCATCAAACACATGAAAGTAACTAGAGCATTAGTAAGATCAAAAGGAACTACTACAAAATCATAATGCCCATAACTGGTACAGAATGTGGTTTTGTAGATGTCCTCTTCTTTGATGTGTACCTGATGATATCTTGACCTTAAGTTAATATTTTTAGAACATTGTTGTTCCCTTCAGCTCATCAAACAAATCATCAATCCTCGACAAAGGATACATGTTCTTGATAGTCACCTTGTTCGACTACCTATAATCAATGCACAATCTAAGAGTACCATCCTTCTTCTTAACAAACAATACTAGTTCACCCCAAGGTGACACACTTAGCCTTATGTATCCTTTATTAAGTATTTCCCTAAGTTGCAACTTCAATTCCACAAAATTTGGAGTTTTCATCCTATAATGTGCCTTCGATGTTGGTGTTGCTCCCAACATCAACTAATCCAGATTTAAACAGGAACGCAACAAAATACAGAGATAACCATATACACAAAGATGCAGCAGAAACAATGCTTCATTTCATTAATGGAAAATACTGAAATATGCTTACAACCAGAAATGGAAATAAACCAGCTAGGGCGATGGTAGCTTATCTCTGAGAAGAGATGTGGTGACTACATGCCTCTGAACTGTGTTACAATGAGGCTCTGAGGCCTATTTATTGTTGAGAAACAATGAAAAACCCTTCACATCCCAAAACCTAACACTAGAAGATGAAACGCCAAATTGTGGGCCCCGTTTG
>APFE030765603.1:45979-65470 GCA_000404065.3 Pinus taeda
TACTTTCATCCTTCTGCTCGCAGTAGGTTTCCCACCAGTCCTTGACGTGGGGGGCTGCTTTGAGAAGAGCAAAAACAATCTTTTCCCGACTCGAAAATTCATGAACAGAAAAATAACCCTCTAACAGATTTAACCACTTACCTACAGCATCTGCGTCTATCTGACCCTCGAATATGGGGATTTCAAAATTAACTTGTACCTTAAAGGGCGTGGCGTTTCCAGAGTAGCTACTAGAAGCTGATGCGTCGGTTCTGGGTAGCCGCTGAAGGATCTGGGCAAAGTTGTCCATCATTGCGCTCCATTGTCACTCAAGGGCTTCTTCGAGCAAGATTTTGATAGGATCTCCTGCCCCCTCATCTTTCTTCTCATCCACCATGGGAGTCCGTCGGGATTTGCGAGGCTGATCTTGCAAAGGTTTGACCAGTTCAAGCCCTAACTCCTTATATTCCGACCTCGTTGGGGACATGCAAAGAAAAACAAAGAAAAAGCAGACCTCTCTGATACCACTGATCTGGATTTAAACAGGAACGCAACAAAATACAGAGATAGCCATATACACAAAGATGCAGCAGAAACAATGCTTCATTTCATTAATGGAAAATACTGAAATATGCTTACAACCAGAAATGGAAATAAACCAGATAGGGCGATGGTAGCTTATCTGTGAGAAGAGATGTGGTGACTACATGCCTCTGAACTGTGTTACAATGAGGCTCAGAGGCCTATTTATTGTTGAGAAACAATGAAAAACCCTTCACATCACAAAACCTAACCCTAGAAGATGAAACGCCAAATTGTGGGCCCCATTTGGGTAAATTGGTACATCAATTTCCCGGGGTCGTAAATTTGGCATATGATCTCTGTTTGACGTGTACGATAGCTCGTTAGAAATATCTATCCGGAAACTACCACTTTGGGAAGGGCAACGTCGGTCCATGGAACCATGTTGCCCCCAGATTTCCCAAAAAACGTCGTTTAGGGCCTCAAAACGGCTCCGGAAGTTCAGGACCTGAAAAACTACTAAAAGTAGTAAGTTGTGCTACAATTAAGGAAACTGAAAATGTTGAGAGAAACAATGATGGGGGTCCAGATGGACTTCGCAGGTGGCCACCAATATCCACCTGGATCATCAACTCAATAGAAACATCCACTTCCCTATGAGGCAATAACTCTGAAATATCTGTTAGCAACACATCCTGAAGCTGTTGTAAAATCGAATACCTCTTCAAAACTTCAACATCCTCAACATCCTTCCCTTTATCACTAGAAACAATACACACCCTTTCCTACTATTGCGCTTTGTCTTCATAGTTGTAACCATTCTCACTAATGTAGGCTTCTTCTTACCCTATAAGATTATTCTCTCTCCATCATCATCATGACACTCAATAGCCTTTTCATATTGATTTACCTTAGTTCTGTGAATGTACCACCAATCCATACCCAACAACATATTGTATGATTCCAACGAAAACACATTTAGATGTATTGATGTAGACACATCGTTCAGCTCAAATGCACAAGTTCGTACCCATTGATAAACTCTTTTCTTGGTACCTGTAGCCAATTGCACCAACTAAGACTTTGCATGCACTTTTTATTTAAGAAACACATATCCACAAGGTCAGGACTAGTATAACTATAGTTAGATCTAGGGTCAATCAAAATAGAAAAAACTTGATTATAGAGCTTACCTTCCATATCGATAATAGATGCCTAATGATAAGCTTACCTATTATCCAATGCTGCATAAATATGAGGAATACTTTGTGCAACATCCGCAATAGTTTGTGCCTCGTGAGCACTGTAAATATGAGGTTTTCCACCCTGATGTTGTGGACAATCTCTCCTACAATGATATTTTCCAAAATCCTAACACTACAAAGGCTTCATGCCCTCACCCTTGTTATGCTCCTCAGAAATCCTTGTTCTATGTCAACTGTATTTAATTTCTTGTATCGAGTTGTATTCTCCTCGTCACCTACATCATGAGGTCTTCCTTGCTTCTTATCCCACTTTCCTTTAGTCCTTTCATTACCTTTCCAACCTTGTTTAGGTTCCAACTTACACTTAGACTACTCATAGAAATGCTTCAACTTCCCAATTACTTCCTCTAATGTCTAAGGCTCATCATACTCAATCTGATCCTTAAATGTTAATGGAAATCCACTAACGAATCTATGAAATTTCGTCTTCTCATCCTTAAGATATGGAAGATACCTCAATATCTCCATAAACTTAGTTGTGTACTCTTGATCTGTCATAGATCCCATATTCAAAGCGATACCATTGCCAAAGTTCCAACCCCGGGAAGTTGGAGGTCCAAATTACTCATTTATACAAACACATTGTGTACATAGTACAGGTAGGTTATAAATACATATATGTTCACTAATTCAATAATCTCACTAAAGAATCATCAAGAAGGCTCAATGCCCTCTCAAGCTAGTTGCAACAACACTTGTTAGCCCATGCTTTCATCAACCATTCAATAACTTATTGAAACATTTCAAGAGCCATAGATAGAATACATCATATAACCAACATATAAACAGAATAGAAACTAGCATAGGAATCATGGAATCTCAACCATAATATCACAAACATAATCACTAGAAGTATACATGAATAATAGTAGAATATTAACTCTTATTAATATATTAAAATACCAATCAAGTTAGGGACTTCCATGTACCAACTGACCATTGATTGGGCTGAACCAAATCTCTCTTCTAGCCAATCAACGATGCGCCATATTCCAAACATGAATGTGGGATCTCATGGAATAAACCAAGTCAAAACCAAACCAAAGCTTCTAGAGGTCAAACCACCTCAACCACGGTGATTCCACGTCTATGGTAGGGCATCACTAACACCAACCAGATTGGTCTCTACCCAAATTGTCCAGGGCTCCAGTAACTAGTAACTCAACCCACAACCTTCCAAGACTTCCAAAGCATTTTTCCAACCTAGCTCTAGGGATTGATAACTCAAACCACCAAGGGCTCCAAAGCATTTATCCCAACCTAGGCTCCAGGACTAGTAACTTAATCCAAACTATTCTAGGACTTTCACAGCGTTTGTTCCAACCCACATCCATAAGGAACGTGAGCACCAATCAGAGAATAATCAAGTGAAAAAACCCACAACACCATGGCTATCCAGGAAATGGCAAGGCAAGGCTAAACCACTGTCAATCCAGGAAAATCGCTATGCCAATTGAAAAACATAACTTAAAAATCACATGCATAATATTGAGAGTTTTAATTAGCAATTAAACCTCCTAATATTTAATTGTCAACCAGGACTCATAAACACGAGTTGTACTGCGTTTTTTGCTCAAGATTAAGTTTAGAGTATATAATTTTCCTTGATAATGATCATTAAGTACAGAATGGTAAAAACACTCTTTTGTCAATTAAGTAAGCTAACACTCATCTCACTCTCATAAAACAATTCTTCACTTTAACATAAGAAATATAAAGGAAATCAATTTAACTCAATACATTTTGCTTCATATTCTAAATTTTTGCAATCAAAATAAAAACCCATTGAAACCAAAGGCTTGATGAAACTCAATCTAAGTACAATTCTTGAAATAAAACCTTTTCAAAACTGGAATTTCAAACTCTCATTATTCAAAAGGCAGAGGCAAGCAATCATCAAAACCTATCCTCTGAGAAATCAAAATGTAATGCTACAAAAGGAAAGTAGAATCAAATCTTGAACTACCAAACTAGGCTATTCTTGCTCAAACATAAAATACATTCAAACCACACTACTACAAAGACTAACTTTGAAATCAACTTGAAGTGGCCTATTGGTGCTTAAAGGAGAATGAAATCTTAATGAAAATGAGTTTATAAATGCAAATTGAATTATTGTCACATTGTTATGAAATCAATTTCTATACTACAGCACTGGGAATGGGAATCAAACTTATTTTATCATGCAAAAATAAATCTAAATTATCATATGATAATTTAATGACTCAAATCAATGCTCCAAATTAAATTCTTTGAATTAAATCACACTACTTGAAATTAATCACATGACTTTAATTAAACAATCATAATGCTTGAAATAAATCACACAATTCAGATTGCGAAAATGAAGAACACAACACCTATCACTACCAAGCACAAATTCATTTGCAATTACAATCAAAACCTTTCAAACCATAAATCGTTCACTCGAATGTACACAGAAGACTCATATTCAAATCCACACCATACATCAAAACTTAGAAATTGTTATATTCCTATATCGTGAATGCTCCAATTATAAATGCGAATAAATGTGACTTAAGTGGAGGAATAAAGCATGGCTCTATGTTAAAATATGAGCTCAGGTTATAAGATGAATTAGAGATATTCAACACAGGAAATAAATCCTTAAATCATTTAATATGTAAGGTAACGAACCACACATATGTTATGAAATCGTATGCCAATATTCGTAACTGAACATACAGCATTCAAACTGTAAAATCACACGCACACACCTCGCTATCTGAATTGTTAATGAGGCTTATTTCCAGAGGTGGTGGACCCTTCCACGCATAGAGTAAGCTAACTTACTGCAATGAAAGAAGGATTTAAAACATCAAAGACATAACTCACAATCAACCATGATAACAACACTTTTGGCTCACAACTTGGAAGCGATCATGTATATTTTCAAAACAGAGTTTGGGAACCAATTGACATAAGTCACAGTGTATCTTACTAACAACATCAACAATTCTAACTCTTAACCAGCTTTCTCAACTAGCATTTTCATTGCCTTACCACGAACTTTAAAGGAGACTGTGTAAATGTAAAAATGATGATTTAACTAACTATGGCAACCTTAGCAACTATAAACTAATCTAAGCACTGCTCGATCTGCTCCAAATCATATTGACTCTACTTAGAGCAAACTGCTTCCTTCTAGAGTAACTGATTGCTATTATCAGAGTAGTCCACTTTGATTCTGATATGGAGGATCTTCGGCCTTGGAATTATCATTCTTAACATAACAAATCAATCCTGGAAGCATCGCACTTGTCCTTACATATCTCTGTGTAAACTTCGATGGTAAAAATAAGAAGAAGGAGTCCACCTGGCCAGATTGTCTCGAACTCGGTCAAGGATCGGCTATTTGAATATAAAGTTGAGATTGATGTTGATGACAAGGCACCTTACCATTCATGCTGACTTGCCAATCCTTTCACCAAGCTTCCAGCTAGACCCATGAATAATAGTTAGCATATAAGGACATGACTCAAGAATTCACTTAAATTCAATCACAAATAGAAAAATGATGTCAGTTAAGTGCATTTACCTCTTAGTCAAGTACTAGTGGGGTTTAGGGAGTGATGTAGGTAATATGGTAGGTAGTAGGAGTACTTTCATAGGAAAAAGAGGGTGAAAATAGGGATGAGAGGCATAAATTGGGGACAAAAATGGGCGCCAACACATATACAATGCATCTAGAAATCAGGAAGGATATCACACATGCAAGTTGTTGCATGCAAAGCATTCCAGTTATAGTTGTTGATTGGTATGTTCCTTTGTGATTTCCTTCTTTCCTTTATCTTCTTTCTCAAAATCGAAGTGAATACTAGAGTGCTCCAAGCATGCTCCAAGAATTCTCTAAGTGTGCAAGAGTATGAGAGAATGAGAGAATGGAAGAGAGCTCAACCCAAAATTTTCAAAAAAGTCTCATAATTTATCCTCATAAGCCTTTTTATCATTGAGGCCTTTATTTTCTTCATTTTCCTTCATTTTTCCTTCAATTTCCCTAGACTCATGCAAATATGTGTCTCTTCACCTTCCTTTTCTCCTATTTTCCTTTATTTCATAAATAAAATGCCAATTATTTCCACTTTGCCTTTGCCAATTTCCATAGCCATCACTATGTTTTTCCCAACATTCATCTTGGAATATGTGTCTCATGACCTTGGTCTCATATTATATTTACATGGAAAATCAGCCAAGGGTTGTTACAAACCCCTCCTTGTTGGGGGAACATCGTCCTCGATTTTAATTTGTTACCTTCCTTCACAAGTAACAAATCGTTGCAACATGGTGATCAAAGGGTGCCATTTCTTTTCTATCCAATTCCGTAGTACACCTTTCAACCAATTGATTGACCGATAGGTCGGCTTGAGGAATGTGGCACAATTTGGAATATTTAATTGCCCACCCTTGAAGAATGGTTCACCCACAGACGGTAACCCTATAGTGTAGCTAAGAGACTCCTTTGCAGCCTTAAAATTCAAATTACCAACTTTAACATGCTCTCCATCGAAGTTCTAAGCAAATTCCAGGGCTACTTTATCATTATATCCTTGAAATTTTATTTAAAATGGAAACCATCCCCACTCTTCAAGAATTCCTTTGCATTGTTGATACTCAAGGTTATGGGAAAATTGGACAAAGGTCGGCTCATGGCGATCGGCCCCCATGCCTGTGTAAAATCACAATTTTCGAATCCAACTGAAAATTTTAACTCTCTGCCTACAACAACTGCGATAAGAATAGAACTCCCTTATAATTTATAAACAAAATGGTTGCCTTGATTTTGATGAGAATTCCCCCCATCGTGTCAATGATTCCACCCTCATCGTGCCTCCATGGGAATGATTATCACAGTAGAGGGGTAGTACAAGGCTGAAGGTGCGATAGTAGCCACGGTTCATATGCACTTTAAGTGGGGAAGTTTTATCATTATTAAGATGACAGGCAGGATTTAACATGAGCCGGGAGGATTGACGGGAGCCCTTTAGGGAATGATGATAGGGAGAAGGTAATGATTATAGGACAGGGAGTGTAAGGGCTCGAGCTATGAAACAAAGGGTAGAAATGATTAGGGAACCAGAGGTTGCATATCACTTGACAACATTTTAACTATTCATAATTAAATCTAAATAAATTATGAGCACATACCTTACTAACTCATATGATATAGGGTGTTGAGTTGTAGAGATCGACCATATTTCGTTGATAGTAGAAGTGGACACTGGTCATGAAACAATGCTTATGAAAATGAAGCATAAAAACCAAATGTGCTCTAAAAATGTTGTTCCCGAAATACATTTACAATAGCAGACTTTAATTGTTACACATTATAGTACAAAAAGATGCTAAGTACATAAAAATTTGGAGTATAAAATTTAAAAGTTTCTCCTTGAATGTTTTCATGAAATCTGTTGAATGCTGCTTTCAGAACATGGTAAACCTGCTCAACATCCCATGGATTTTAACCAGGCCAAGGATGATAACTACCTGAGGCATTTCATATTTAGAGAGCTTGAAATGGTTGAAAAGAAAGCTCTAGGGGGTTTCTTTTCCGTATTTCTTCTGCTGAGCTGGAAAAGAATAATTTTATACTCAGAAGATCCCTAACTACTATTACTATATATTTTTAACAAGCATAAAGTAGCCACTGCTCGAGGTTTTCATATTTAGAGCATTTGAACCACCCAAAGAAAACTCCAAGGGGCTTATTTTCTGTAAATATTTCCTTAAGGCTAGAAAAGAATAAATATGTACTCAAGGAATCCCCAGGCTACTACTATTCCATGTAGTTTTTACGAGCTTGGATTAGTTACTGCTCGGGAGTTTCAATTCTTGAGATTTTGAAAACATCCAAAGAAGACTCTGAAAGGCTCCTTTTCCATAATTAATCTATCAAGTCTAGCTAAAGGTATAAACCTACCCAAGACAAATTTCCCCTTTATTCTACATGGGTTGTGGGGAGAAACACCTAAAGATATGAAAAATGACAGCTCATTGATTATTATTATTATTATTATTATTATTATATATTATTAGTATTATTATATATAATTATAGAGAGAAGAGAGAGAGAGATAAAAATAAAGAGATGGAGCTCGTCATGGAAAATGACCAGCCTTCTGTTGGTTCATCTCGTTCATTTATTTTATTTATGTATATATATAATAAAGACATGGAGCTTGTCCATGAAATGACCAGCCTCTTGTAGGTTCATATGGTTGATTTCTTTATATATATACATAAATAAAAGAAATCAACCAAATGAACCAGCAAGAGGCATGGTCATTTCATGGACGTGCTCCATCTCTGGATCTCTCCATATATATATATATATAATATATTATATATATATATATACAAGAAATCAACCAGATGAACCAACAAGAGGCTGGTTATTTTCATGGACAAGCTCCATCTCTAGATCCCTTCTTACCTCTTGCAGAAATTGTTGACGAGAAACTAATTGGTGATAAATCTTGAGTTAGTGGTCATTTACTACAAAATAGGTCTAAATGTCATCAATAGTTTTAATTCGGACTAAGCCATTTTCAAAAACCTCATCCACCTCATAGGGACCTAACCACCTAGTGGAGAATTTACCTTTGAACTGTTTGAACTTACTGTCATAAAGCAAGGCCCAATCTCCTGGACAGAAAATCTTCTTTTAAAAAAACTTATCATGCCAACGATCTCTCTAATCATGCACCAAAATAGTTTGATGGAATGCATCTTGTCTAATCTCGTCAAGCTCATTCAGTTGCATTAACCTTTGTTCTTGGGCTTCATTAAGATTAATCCTGAGTTGAGTGGCAGTCTGAAATGCTTTCACTTGGAATTCAATAGGCAACAGCACATGTTAACCATAAACTAGCTCATACGGGGTGTGCCTTGTCACGTTCCTCCAAGTTATGCGGTAAGCCCATAATGCCTCCAACAACTTGTCAGCCCAATCCCTATGATGTAAATGAATGGTCTTGGTTAAGATGGATTCTAACACTTTGTTTTTGGATTCCACCTACCCATTGGCTTGGGTGTGGTAGGGAGTAGATTTCCGATGTTTGATTTGATAATCTTCAGTAAGAGCCTTGACCACTTTTGATGTGAAATGTGTGCCCTGGTCAATAACAATCTCTCGAGGTACTCCAAATCTAGTGAAAATGTCTTAAAAAGGGAACTCCACTACTTCCTTTTCAGTTGCATCATACAAAGCCTTAGCTTCCACCCACTTCATAACATAGTCAGTGCAAACTAAAATGTACTTTTTCTTCTTTGAAATGGGGGAGTAAGTCTCAAGAAATCTAATGCCCACTTCTCGAAAGGTTCTATTGATATCTGTGTCTGGAGGGGCATCTCATCTGAAGGAATTGGCCTCCCCATCCTCTAACAAGCGTCACAACTGGATAAAAACTTGGTGGCATCTGTGAAGAGAGAGGGCCAATAATACCCAGTATGAAAGGGCTTTGTATGCGGTCCTTTGGTCTAAAAAGTCCCCCCCACAAGGCCCACTGTGGCAAGCCCTCTACACATCAAATATCTCATTTTCTCACACACATCTCCTCATGATCAAGTCGGATCCGGTGTAGAACAAGTCTCCATCAATCCAGGAGTAGTTGGCACTACGTTGTATAATGTTTTGTTTTTCCCTGGTAGATAGATTCTAAGGCAACTTCCCTAACACCAGGTAGTTGGAAACATCTGCAAACCAGGGAGTAATGGTAGATATAACAAAAAATTCTTCATCTAGGAAATCATCTGGTAATGGGTTTGGTATATTTTCCTGTATGACATTCATTTGAGACAAGAAGTGAGCTGCCAAATTATCTCTCCTAGGCTTGTCAATCATACTTATGTTAAATTCTTGCAACAGCATAACCATCTAGTAATCCTACCATTAGTGATAGGTTTTTCATCAAAAATCTAATGGCAGAATGATCGGTATGGACAAAAATCTCATAACCGGTTATGTAATGTCTAAATTTTCTAATGGCTTGAACAATTGCTAATAATCCCTTTTAGTACTTGTATAGTTCAATTCAGCAAGGAAAATATTCTTGCTAACAAAATAAATATCATAAGGAGAATGATCTTCCCTTTGTCCTACAACTTCTCCCCAAGTGTGGTATATGAAGCATCTATGCAAATGTGGAATGGTAAGGACCAATTTGGTCCTCTCAATACTAGAGCGGCGGACAACCTGTCCTTTAATACCTGAAAAGCATGTTGATAATCGTCATTCCAAACAAAATCAACATCCTTAGTTAATAATTTAAATAAAGTTGTTGTAATAGTAACCTACATCTCCCAAAAATCTTCTTACCTCTTTTTGTGTACTAGGGATTGAAATATGTGAGATTACCTCAATCTTGGTTGGATCGACTTTGATTCCTTCAAATGAAATGTGATGGCCCAAGACTATCCCCTTAGTTTGCATCATTTGAAATTTACTACTACTAAGGGATAGGTGGGCTTCTTGACATCAAATCAACACTTTTTCTAGATTTTCCAAAGCTTGGGAAAAATCATCTCCATATACTGTGAAGTCGTCCATATATACTTCTACACATTCATGGATCAAGTCATAAAATATGGCTAGGACAGCTTGCTGAAAGGTGGTCGGGGTGTTGCAAAGGCCAAAAGGAATAACTCGATAGGCATAGGTACCCCAAGGGCAAGTGAAAGTGGTCTTCTCTTGGTCTTCCTCAGCCATTTGAATATGGTTATACCCATTGTACCCATCTAGAAAAGAGAAATACTTCTTACCAGAGAGTGTGTCAAGTACATGATCAATAAATGGTAGTGGAAAGTAATATCGTAGGGTGGATTTGTTTAACTCCCTGTAATAAACACATATACGGCACTTACCGTTCTTCTTCGGAACCACCACCAAAGGTGACACCCATCTGATATCTAAAATAGGATAGATAAAATCTGCAGCCAATAACTTTTTCAACTCATCTTTTACAATTTCTTCCAAGGTTGGGTTCATGCATCTCTGCAGCTGCCATATTTGCCTCATCTCCTCATTGGTGTAGATGTGGTGGATGCATGTATATGGGTGTATGTCTTTCATGTCCCAATAGTCCCAGCAAAAGCTCCAGATTGTTCTTGAACCATGGTCAACAGATTTTGCTTTTGTTCTTCATTGAGTTCATTGCCAATATACAAAAATTTTCCTTCATTGATTTCAATTGGTTCCATAGTCAGCTCATTGATATCCTCTATTGATGTAAATGAGGCAAATATAGTTGGATGACAAGCTTCTTGAAACTCATTACTAAAAACATGATGATAACTAGTAAAAGAAATTGGATAATCAATATAAGAACTATTAGATAAAAATCGCTGCAAAATATGATCTTCTAATTGTTCTTGGAGTCCTCTAGATTGTTCTAGTGATAATAAAGGAAACATATAATCCTCGTCTCCATAAGGACTCTCTAGCCATAAGGGTACTTCAGCAGCAGTTTTAGCAGGGGGAAAGATTGAAAAGGTTTGATTATATGAACCATCAGAAATGACCATTTCTCCATTTTGGCACCATATCACAGCATCCGCAATAGCTAACCAAGGGTGTCCTAGGACTACAGAGTGTCGTGATTTTTTAGGAGAAACAACAATGAAATCGATGGGATATTGCCAGGAATCAATGGTAACTACTATGTCTTCTAGAGTTCCCATGGTTTTAATAATGGATTTATCTGCGAATTCTAAAATAATAGGTGTAGGTTTGATCCCTTGCAATTGCAAAGATGTCATGGTTTCTAAGGTCATAGCGTTAATCATTGCTCCTAAGTCTACAAGGGTGTTTGGAAGAAGTACTCCATTGATTTCGATGGTTACTATGGGATTTCCTGGGTCACTATATTTTAATGGTAAATTTGAGATCATCCTAGACATTTCACTCATGACTTTCACATTTTGATTCTTGTGTCCTTTCCTTCCCGGTTTCTTAATACAGAGGTCTTTAATGATTTTAGTGTATATAAGAATGTCCCTAATGGCTTGTAATATTGGAATTTTAATACAAACCTTCCTTAATTCTGATTCGAAATCATATTCGATTGGGATCTCTTCCTTCTTAACAAGTAGTCTTTCTAAGTAAGGAGGTTCATTTGGTTCATTTGGTTCTTCTTTTTGTTTTTGTTTCTTGATGATGGTGATTTTCAGTTTGTTCTTGAGGAGCCTCTTCCTGAATAATGACAGCTGATTTTTCCTTATTGTTTGTTTTCCCAGATTGTATTTGAATCTCCTTTATTGGGATAGTGGTGATCATATAGGTAGGAAAATGTTGTACTTCTACATTTTGTACAAGTTGAGGCTGCTTATTATGGTTGGGATTAGCTATGGTTTGTGCAAGCAATAAAGTAGGACAAGGCGGGTTAATGATGGTGGTGCCTGTGAGGATGATGAGTTGTACGATGTAGGTAAAAGATGGTGTAAATGAGGAGGAGGCAGTGAGGATTGTTGATAATGATTTGGGTTGTACCCCTACTGATAAGGTTGAATGTTCGGATTGTAGGACGTACTAGGCATATTTGAGTATGGAGGATAGGATTGGTTATGAGGCTGAAAGGTGTTTCCATAGGGATTTCCCCTCCAATATTGATTCCAAGGAGCGCTTTTTAATTAAGGATTAAACCAAGGAGGGTAAGATGGCTGGAAACTCCAGGGTTGATTCTGACCACAGGCTTGAAAACTAGGATCTTGAAACATGTTTTGATTTGGGCTTCCCCAAGAGGATTTCTTGCTTGTTTGTGAAAAATCATTTGTTTCAGCATTACCCTTATAGATAGCATGTAAACCTGGAAGAGATGGACACTTCTCAGTTGCATTTTCTAAAGCACAAATCCCACAATGCTCAATAACATTAATGGGAAACTCCCTCTCAACATGCTTATTTATGCATTTAGGAAAAAAGATTGCCATGGCAGCCCTCTCATCTTCTTGTTTCTCTTTGAGTTTTATTATGTCAAGCTGGTTACCAATAGTGTTTAGGATATCTGTTTTGAAATTTTCGAATCATTTTCCTAATTCCACTCTAGTGAAAACATTTGGTATGGATTTCTAATTTCTTTGCACATAATCTTGGGAATTATCACAGAGCTTCTTTCCTACTTTAGCCTGACTTCGTGAGTAAGTGCGACATAGTTCAACCACTTCAGGAAAAGGCTTTTTATAAATATCCTCACCACTTATAAGACTTAAGGTTTCGATACTTTCATCCATCATCCCCTTTAAAAAGATAGTTTTTACAGTCTTCTCATCTAGATGTGCCCCTCGGGATTTATGGAAATTATAAAAGAAATGTTCAAGATATTATTTTAAGTTTTCGTCTTCCAATTGTTACATCCTAAGAATATCGTTCACATCCCTAATTTTGCAAAATTCTTGGTATTTCTTAAGAAAGGCAGACTTCATACCAACCCAAGAGTAGATGGTGTGTTCACCTAGGCTCATAAACCATCTAAGGGTTGCATCTTTCAGGGTGGCTAGGAATAGCTTGAGCTTATGTGCATCTTTGTAATAATTATAGCTCCTACATAAAATGTCAAGTTCAAATAATAAGGAATCTGGGTCCTCGGAGTACTTACCATAGAAGAGCGGAAGAGATGCCATTGGTATGTTTTTCATAGTGATATTCCTGGTTACATCGAGAATAGGAAACCCAAGAGTGGTTTATTCTTCTTATTCTTCTTCCGGTCCTCCCCTTTTTCCTTCACGGTTCCCTTCGAATAGGTTGTGATGTGGGCCTTCTCCTTCCCCCTGACATTCCTCATTGTTTCGTCTGAATACATTATGACGTGGGCCTTCTCCTTCCCCCTGATGTTCCTCATTTTTTTTGTTCTCTCCTCCCTGGTTGGCCATGTCTACTACAAGTTTTTGAAGAGGTCTGTTGATGATTACCCGGTCAACAAGAGGTACTGAAAGGTGGTCCTTGATGTTATTTGATTCTAGATCTGTGTGGTCTTGCAACTCGACTAGTTCTTCCAATGTAATTCCTCACATAATCCCAAAAATAATGTGTTCAATTGTTTCCTCGTCTTGATTCAGAATTTGATTCTCCGAAAGAGCTTTGTTGTCAACACTTCCTTCATCTTACTTTATCCCTATATATCGATTAATATGATTAGTGATTGGTGTGGTTTTTGGACTAAAATTAGTAGGTAATTTTGAACTAGAAATAAATCTGCCTTGACTATCCCTAGGCCTACTTCTACTTCTACACATAAATAAAAAAGAAATAAAAGTTCAAGGATAAGCAAAAATTATCAGACTTTGGAGCAACCCCACAATAGTGGATGTGTGGCTCTTTGCTCACTTCTTACCATACTCTCTCCTCCCTCTAACTGCCTGCAATACCCTTGAAACTCTATAATAATAATCTTACCTGAACCAAAATACAACCTCCCCAGCAACAACGCCAAAATGTTGAGATTTTTAATTAGTGATTAAACCTCCTAATATTTAATTGTCAACCAGGACTTGTAAACACGATTTGTACTGCGTTTTTGGCTCAAGATTAAGTTTAGAGCATATAATTTTCCTTGATAATGATTGTTAAGTACAGAATGGTAAAAACACTTTTCTATCAATTAAGTAAACTAGCACTCATCTCACTCTCATAAAAGAATTCTTCACTCAAAAATAAGTAATCTAAAGGAGATCAATTTAACTCAATACATTTTGTTTCGCATTCTAAATTAAATACAAACCCACTGAAACTAAAGACTTAATGAAATTCAATCTAAGTATAATACTTGAAATAAAACCTTTTCAAAATAGGAAGTTCAAACTCTCATTATTCAAAAGGCAGAGGTAAGCAATAATCAAAACCTATCCTCTAAGAAATCAAAATGTAATTCTATAAAAGGAAACCAGAATCAAATCTTGAACTGTCAAACTAGGCTATTCTTGCTCAGACGCAAAATACATCAAACCACACTGCTACAAAGACTGATTTTGAAATCAAATTGAACTAACCTATTGGTGCTTAAAGGAGAATGAAATCTTTGAGTTTATAAACAAAAATTGAATTTTTATCACACTACTATGAAATCAATTTCTATACTACAACACTGGGAATGGGAATCAAAACTTATTCTATCATGCGAAAATAAATCTAAATTATCCTATGATAATTTAATGACTCAAAACGATGCTCCGAATGAAATGCTTTGAATTAAATCACACTGCTTGAACTAACTTATATTGCTTGAAATTAATCACACGACTTGAATTAAACAATCATAATGCTTCAAATAAATCACACAATTCAGATTGTGAAAATGAAGAACACAACACCTATCGCTACCAAGCATGAATTCGTTTTCAATTACAATCAAAACCTTTCAAACCATAAATTGTTCACTCGAATGTACACAAAAGACTCATTTTCAAATCCACACAATACATCAAAACTCAAAAATTATTATATTCCTATATCGTGAATGCTTCAATTATAAATATGAATAAATGCGACTTAACTGGAGGAACAGAGCATGGCTCTGTGTTAAGATATGAGCTCAGCTTATAAGATGAATCAGAGATATTCAACACAGGAAAGCAATCTGTAAATCAGTTAATATGTAAGGTAACAAGCCACACATATGTTATGAAATTGTATACCAATATTCATAATTGTAACATATAGCATTCAAACTATAAAATCACACACACGCACACACACCTCGTTATCTGAATTGTTAATGAGGCTTATTTCTAGAGGTGGTGGATCCTCCCACGCCTGGAGTAAGCTAGCTTACTACAATGAAAGAAGGATTTAAAACATCAAAGACATAACTCGCAATCAACCATGATAACAACACTTCTTGCTCACAACTTGAAAGCGATCATGTATATTTTCAAAACAGAGTTTGGGAACCAATTGACATAAGTCACAGTGTATCTAACTAACAACAGCAATAATTCTAACTCTTAACCATCTAGCTCAACTAGCATTGTCATTGCATCACCACGACCTTTAAATGCAACTGTGTAAATGTAAAAATAACAATTTAACTAACTATGGCAACCTTAGCAACTATAAACTAATCTAAGCACTGCTTGATCTGCTCCAAATCATATTGACTCTACTTAGAACAAACTGCTTCCTTCTAGAGTAATTGACTGTTATTATTAGAGTAGTCCGCTTTGATTCTGATCTGGAGGATCTTCGGCCTTGGAATTATCATTCTTAACATAATAAATCAATCCTGGAAGCATCGTGCTTGTCCTTACATATCTCTAGGTAAACTTTGATGGTCAAAACAAGAAGGAGGAGTCCACCTGGCCAGATTGTCTCGAACTCGGTCAAGGATCGGCTATGTGAATATGAAAGCTGAGATTGATGTTGATGACAAGGCATCTTTCCATTCATGTTGACTTTCCAATCCTTTCACCAAGCTTCCAGCTAGACCCATGAATAAATAGTTAGCATATAAGGACATGACTCAAGAATTCACTTAAATTCAATCACAAATAGAAAAATGATGTCAGTTAAGTGCATTTACCTCTTAGTCATGTACTAGTGGGGTTTAGGGAGTGATGTAGGTAATAGGGTAGGTAGTAGGAGTAATTTCATAGGAAAAAGAGGGTGAAAATAGGGATGAGAGGCATAAAATTGGGGACAAAAATGGGCGCCAACACATATACAATGCATCTAGAATTCAGGAAGGATATCACACATGCAAGTCGTTTCCTGCAAATCATTCCAGTTATAATTTTTTATTCGAATGGTCCCTTGTGATTTCCTTCTTTCCTTTATCTTCTTTCTCAAAATCGAAGTGAATACTAGAGTGCTCCAAGCATGCTCCAAGAATGCTCTAAGTGTGCAAGAGTATGAGAGAATGAGAGAATGGAAGAGAGCTCAACCCAAAATTTTCAAAAGTCTCGTAATTTATCATTGAGGCCTTTATTTTCTTCATTTTCCTTCATTTTTCCTTCAATTCCCCTAGACTCATGCAAATATGTGTCTCTTCACCTTCCTTTTCTCCTATTCTGCTTTATGTCATAAATAAAATGCCAATTATTTCGACTTTTCCTTTGCCAATTTCCATAGCCATTAATTAATCACAAGTGATACCCATCACTATGTTTTTTCCAACATTCATCTTGGAATACATGTCTCATGACCTTGGTCTCATTTTATTTACATGGAAAATCAACCAGGGGTTGTTACAAAGCCCTCCCCTTGAGGGAATACCGTCCTCGGTTTTCTATGACACCTACGACCAAAAAACCACTGAAAACAAAACATACTGCTCACAGAGCTTTATAACACAACTTGTTGCAGTATTTAAAATGACAACTATTGCAAACCATGACCAACATAACAAACATGACAATCATACCGCTTATTGGAGCTTTGTAACACAACTCATTGCAGTATCTACAACAACATCCATACATACATATACATATACAAAAAACTCATTTGCTTGAACCAACGAATAATGAAGGATACATAGCCTACATCTAATCACCCATCTCCCATGTAGATTTATTGGGCCCAAAGTGCTTCTACTGCACTTTAACCAACTCGATTTCTCTGTTGCAGAGCATGAATTGTTTCCGCTGCAATATGCATTATGGTTATGGTTGGAACTCTCCCTCTGGTTCCACCTACAATACAGACTAGTCAATCACATGATCAACATCCTGGACATACTTCTTAAGCAATGAAACATGGAAAACATCATGGACTTTCCTTATCGAAAGCAAGGGAAGTTTGTAGGCCACTAGTCTAATCCTCTCAAGGACCTCAAAAGGCCCGCAATATCGAGGTGCCAGCCTGCAGAATTACTTAATCCTCAATGATATCATCTTGGGTTTGGTATGCAAGTACACATGCTCCCCAACCTAAAACTTCTTAAATACTTTGTGCTAATATGCATAACTCTTTTGCATGTCGTATGTTGTCTTTAAATTCCTTTTAATAACCTTGATTTCTTGTTCCATCACTGCCAATAAATCCATTCTAATCAAAACCATTTTCATTGGATCACTCCAACTAATAGGAGTATTACAACTCCACCCATCAAGTGCCTCCAATGGACTCATCTTCAAGGACTCCTAATACCCATTATTATATGCAAACTCTTCAAGTGGAAGATGTAGAAATTTTGAATAATTTAACACATATTCAACAGAGATTATCCTGATCATGTACTATTGCGGAAAACATACACAATACATAAGCTCCTCTACGTTGATCATCAATATAGCAGCATCAATAACAATAAAACATCAAGAGCATTCACACATTAACACAGTATGTATCCCGGGGAAAGCATCTCGCTAAAAACCCCAACTATCTGTATATTAATGATTGAGTCATGTAACATTACAAAGTACAATGCTTATCACAAGCAATCCAGTACCAGCTCCACCTGTTACACACAATACAGCTCAGATCTGAATCAATCCCTGGCTCAAATCTCTTCCGCTGCTTGCCTGCCTCCGTTGCTCAATACCTGCACAAGAACTGATGATAATTACAAGGCAGCCACGTCTTTCCTTGGCTAAATCACGTGAGAACAAGCTACAATACGTGCAAACTCATTGGCATACTCAATCCCCTGATTTGTGCAAGATCTGGTGCACAAATATAGTCACAACTGATAGCAATCTGATTCTCTAACACCTGTCCCTGCTGAACTGAACATGCACTGACATGCAACTGAGTTAACTGATGTATTCATTAGTTGTATTATGAGTGAATAACTTGTGAATTAATTAATAACTAATTCACCCAACTCATCTCTAGTCTATTTGCCAGTTAGACTAAATACAACCAGTTTAACAAAGCTAAACTGAACAAAACTCCATCAACTGCACCTCCATCCACTAAACTCAACTCACTTGAGTTCTAACTGAAGTCATGCATGCAAATATTCAACTAACCCATAAAAACCACGTATTTCCTTCATGCAATTGCATGTGCCACATCCGTAGCTCGAACTGAAGTGCTCCAAGAGAATAAGACAAAGTTTATAGTCCAAATATTATTGTGAGATAATAATATTTGACTTTTCTATTTTTTACAGCCAGTCTAAAAACAGACTTGATCACTCACACTGTGATACTCACACTTTCATCAAAAATAGAAGTCCATCTATTTTTCCAACTTGATCAATCATCCATAAACAGCAAACTACAATCCATAGACATGATCCATATGTCTAAAAATAGACATAGTCTAAAAATAGACTTGCGCCAAAAATAGCCTGCGGGCCCACTTAGTGAAGGCGACTCCTTTCCACTAAGCTCCATCATCTTGTTGCAATCTCAACAAGCATTTCTTGTTGCACACTTTTCAACACTCCCTCTCAACAAGAAAGGCTTCCTCTCAAACCCGATCCTGTAACTCTAGAATGTTCTGCATGCAACACATATGGCCGGTCCACTTGCTCTATCATCAAAGTCTCTGACTGCTATTGCCTCTGTCGACTGAAAACTCTCTATCTCTGTGCTCTTCAGTATCTGACTGCTCTAGCCTCTGTCACCTTGACCTCTGACTGCATCCGTGCTGCTACTGGTTCTCTCTCTCGGCATTGCATCCGCACTGCACCTCCTAACTGACCTCCCTGTTGGGCTAGAAACATACTCTGATGCTGAAGCTCTACCTGCTACTGACAAGTGCTCCCTCTCTGACATCTACACTACTGCAACATCTTCATGCATCTCACACCATTGCACACCTCTCTGT
>APFE030765603.1:70825-100007 GCA_000404065.3 Pinus taeda
TCTGATACCATGTAGAAATTTTGAATAATTTAACACATATTCAACAGAGATTATCTTGATCATGTACTATTGCGGAGAACATACACAATACATAAGCTCCTCTACGTTGATCATCAATATAGCAACATCAATAACAATAAAACATCAGAGCATTCACACATTACACAGTATGTATCCCGGGGAAAGAAACTCGCTAAAAACCCCAACTATCTATATATTAATGATTGAGTCATGTAACATTACACAGCATAATACTTCTCACAAGTATCTCCACCTCTGTTACACACAATACAGCTCAGATCTGAATCAATCACTGGCTCAAATCTCCTTCGCTGCTTCCCTGCCTCCGCTGCTCAATACCTGCTCAAGAACTGATGATAATTCCAAGGAAAACACATATTTACTTGGCTAAACACGTGAGAACAAGCTACAATGTGGGCATACTCAATCCCCTGATTGTGCAAGATCTGATGCACAACTATAGTACAACTGATAGCAATCTGATTCTCTACCACCTGTCCCTGTTGAACTGAACATGCACTGACATGCAACTGAGTTAACTGATGTATTCATTAGTTGTATTATGAGTTAATAACTTGTGAATTAATTAATAACTAATTCACCCAACTCATCTCTAGTCTATTCGCCAGTTAGACTAAATACAACCAGTTTAACAAAAGCTAAACTGAACACAACTCCATCAACGGCACCTCCAGTCCACTAAACTCAACTCACTTGAGTTCTAACTGAAGTCATGCATGCAAATATTCAACTAACCCATAAGAACCACGTATTTCCTTCATGCAATTGCATGTGCCACATCCGTAGCTCGAACTGAAGTGCTCCAAGAGAATAAGATTAAGTTTATAGTTCAAATATTATTGTGAGATAATAATATTTGACTTTTCTATTTTTGACAGCCAGTCTAAAAATAGACTTGATCACTCACACTGTGATCACTCACACTTTCATCAAAAATAGAAGTCCATCTATTTTTCCAACTTGATCAATCATCCATAAACAGCAACCTGCAATCCATAGACATGATCCATATGTCTAAAAATAGACATAGTCTAAAAATAGACTTCCGCCAAAAATAGCCTGCGGGCCCACTTAGTGAAGGCAACTCCTTTCCACTAAGCTCCATCATCTTGTTGCATTCTCAACAAGCATTTCTTGTTGCACACTTTTCAACAGAAGATACTCTTTGTACTTCCTCTATTGATTCATGACGTACATCCTCCACATGTTCTCAAGAATCATGTTAAACCCTCTATGTATGTACATTTCTTTGCGGATGATAAGTTTTACTGAAAGCTAACTCTGTCCCTAAGCCTACAAACAACTTCTTCCAAAACTTGGAAGTGAACTTGGCATCTCTGTCTAATATGATCTTCTTGGGAACACCATCCAATCTCACTATCTCCCTAATGAAAATGTGAGCTACCTCACTAGTTGAAGTCGTAGACTTAACTGCAATGAAGTGAGATGCCTTACTTAACCTGTCAACCACAACCATGATGGAATCATGTTGTCTCAATGTCCTTGGTAAAAATGTAATGAAGTCCATGGAAATCACCTCCCATTTCCACTCTAGAATCAGAATCGACTGCAATAAACCACTTGGATGCTTGCACTCTTCTTTTACCTACTAACATTCCAAACATATCGTGACAAACTCAACCACCTATTTCTTCAAGTTCAACCAATGATAGAATCTCTTAACTACTATCAATGTCTTTTGATATCCCTGGTGACCTGAATATGAGTTGACATGAAACTCCCTCAAGATAAGCTTCTTGAGGTCACTGTCTTCTGGTATATAAATCGTATTCCTAAATTTGACTAATCCATCTATCGTGAGGTGATACTCTTCATCCCTGTCACCTTCATTGTATTGTTGTAACTTGGACCTCAACTATTGGTACTTGTTGTCATGTGGTTCTACCTACAAGGTTCGTTCCTGCAAATTTCTCCCATAAGAACTCATTTCTATAATGTGATTCACCTGCACTCTTCTACTAAGAGCATCTGCAACCATGTTCTCCTTTCCCTAGATGTACTTGATCTTGAAATCAAACTCACTACCAATAGCCAGCCATCTAACTTTCCTATGATTCATATTAGGTTGGTCAAACAAGTATCTCAACCCATTATGATCACTCATTAGAATAAACCTCCTACCAAGAAGATAATGTCTCCACATATTCAAGGCATGAATTATAGATGCCAACTCAAGATCGTGAGTCACATAGTTTTGCTTGTGCTCATTCAACTTCCTTTACTTATAGCATACTACTTGTCCTTCCTATCCTTCATGTCCTTCCTCGTCCACATTCCTAGGAGCCAACCACTCCATGATAGCTCTGATATTTTCAAGGTCCACTACTATACCTTACTTGGAAACAACATGCCCGAAGTAATGAAAGAAATTGCACTTACTAATCTTGGAATACAACTGATGCTCTCTTAAGACTCTTAACATTTTTGCTAGGTGTTTTGCATGTTCTTCCTCATTCTTAAAATATATCAATATGTCATTAATGAATACTATCACAAACTTGTCAAGGTAAGGACGCAACACACTATTCATCAAACACATGAAAGTTGTTGGCGCATTAGTAAGACCAAAAGGAACAACTACGAACTCATCATTCCCATACTTGGTACAGATTGTGGTTTTATAGATGTCCTCTTCTTTGATGCGTACCTGATGGTATCCTAATCTTAAGTCAATATTTGAGAACATTGATACTCCCTTCAACTGATCAAACAAATCATCAATCCTCAAAAAAGGATACATGTTCTTGATAGTCACCTTGTTCAACTACCTGTAATCAATGCACAACCTAATAGTACCATTTGTGTTCTTTACAAACAATATTGGTGCACCTCAAGGTGACACACTTGGCCTTATGTATCTTTTATCACGAATTTCCTTAAGCAGAAACTTCAATTCCACCAACTCTGGAGTGTTAATCCTGTAAGGTGCCTTTGATGCTAGCGCTGCTCTTGGCATCAACTCAATAGAAAAGTCCACTTCTCTATGAGGCGGTAACTCTGAAATCTATGCTAGAAACACATCCTGAAATTGATGCAAAATCATATACCACTTGAAGACTTCAGCATCCTCAACATCCTTCCCTTTGTTACTAGAAATATGAACTGCAAACAATACACACCCTTTCCTGCTACTACACTTCGTCTGCATAGTTGTAACCATTATCACTAGTGTAGGTTTCTTCTTACCCTGCGAGATTCTTCTCTCTCCATCATCATCAAGGCACTCAATAGCCTTGTCATAACGATCTACCTTAGTCTTGTGAATGTACAACCAATCCATACCCAACAACATAATCTATGATCCCAATGGAAGCACATTTAGATGTGTTGATATAGACATACCGTTTAGCTCAAATGCACAAGATCTTACCCAATGATGAACTCTTTTCTTGGTGCTTGTAGCCAACTGCACCAACCAAGACTCTACAAGCACTTCTTTATTCAAGCAACACTTATTCACCATGTTAGGACTGATATAACTATAGTTAGAACAAGGGTCAATCAAAATAGAAACAACTTGATCACAAAGCTTACCTTCCATATCGATAATAGATGTTTGATGATCAGCTTGCCTATTGTTGAAAAGTGTAGCAAGAAAGGCTCAATTTGACTTTGCCTTGGTCAAATTGAAAAAATTTGAATTTCCACATCATAAAACAACTTGGACGCAGTTAACTTGTGTCACATGGCTCTTTTCACTCAGTTAGCTCAGTAAATTCAAGTTAGAGGGCTTGGAGTTCAGTTAAGCATGAGCGATTGCTAAATTTTAGTAATTCATTTTTGTTCTGTTAAACTAGTTATAATAGTTAATAGGACTAGTGGAAGATCAATTGTGCAATGGGACAATAATCTAACTCGGTGATCGTCTAATTAACTAATCCATCAGCCTAAAACACCTAGTGCATGCAAGTAATTCAGGTTCCTCAATTGTGGTGGAGATTCCAAGGTAGTGTAACAAGCAGTTGTAAACTAGTTTGAGTGTACAGGTGTTGCATGCAGTGAAATGATCAAACCTTGGGAATTGCGTAATCAATTAGAGGAAAAATCTTAAAAACTAGGGGATAATTCTTCAGGAATTGCGCAAGGAAATAGGGGCTCAAGTAGAGGTAGAAATTGACTAAGTCTGGGCCAAAGCTTCTCATTGAGCAGAGAGATAGGTTATTCACTTACAGGTTGTGCTCAGAGTGGGAAATCAATTGTAATACATCTCTATTCATCTTATTAATGCAAAGAGGTTAGAGGAGTTTTTCCCAGCTGGGTTCCCCTAGAAAAATATTGTGCAAGTGTGGTTTTTCTTATTGCATGTTTGTGAATGTTGTTCTAAATTGTGAATTAATTTATGTAGATCAATATAGTATAATTGTGTCTCGTGATTTAGAATAAAGTTTCTTGAGCAGTTGTAATTCTATCACCAAATTTATACATGGTATTAGAGTAGGATTCACATTAGAACAAGAATTTCATGGAAGATTGTATGTGTCACACAAAGATGAGGTTGAACAATTTATAAATAGGTTGATGGCATCCACATAAATTGAAACAATAAATTTGAAAGGAAACAATGTTTTAATTGAGAATGGGACATTGACATCAATATCAACTAGTGCTGAGAATCCATCTACCTCTCTCAGAGTGAGTAAACATATTGTGAATCTCTCCAGCACCCAGATTGACAAAATCACTCTAGATCTCCTTGAAAGAGGCTTGAATTTTGTCATTTCCCCTCGTACCATCCCCAAAGAAGACATTATGTGAAACATTGAGTGTGGGATTAAGGATTTACCTGATAACATTAAAGAAATTGTTAGACATGATTTCTCCATCATCCTCAGGAAAGCCCAACCGCCCAAAAGAAACATTTCCAAACAAGAGTTTATTGCTCTCAAGAACCTAAACCAAAACCCTAATATTGTGGTCCTGAAAGCTGACAAAGGTGGTGCAACTGTTATAATGAACACATATGATTATAATAAGAAGATGGTGGACCACCTCACCAATACTGATTGTTACAATAAATTAAAAAATATCTCTAGGAATGTGAATAACTTGATAAAATCAAGCAAGGAACACAACATAAAAAATCTTATTGAAATTGATTCCTACACCCCTAGGATCTATGGAGCCCCTAAGATACACAAAGAAGGTATCCCCATAAGACCCATTGTTAACACCATTGGATGTCCCACTTACCATCTGGAAAAATACCTTGCTATGAAACTTGAACCCATGGTGGGAAACACCAGTTCCTTTGTCAAAGATTCCAATCACTTCATCAATGAGATCAAACGAATAAAACTTGACCAACATGACATCTTGGTTAGTTTTGATGTAAAATATCTCTATACTAACATTCCCATAGATGAAGACATGAAAGTTTTTCATAAAATTATGGATCCTAACACAGCTAAATTAATAAAAATTTATCTGAAATCAACCTTTTTTAGTTTTAAAGATGATATTTATGAGTAGACTTGCGGTGTAGCTATGGGATCAACTTTGTCTCCCATCATTGCCATTCTTTTTATGGAAGATTTTGAAACCAAAACCATTGAATTCTCCCCATTAAAACTAAACTTTGGAAATGATTTTTCGATGACACTTATATTATATGGCCTCATGGAAAAGAAAAAATAGACATTTTCTTGAAACACCTTAACAGTCAATCTAATCCTGTCAAGTTTACAATGGAAGTGGAAGAGAATGGAAGCCTTCCTTTTCTTGACATCCTAATCAAAAGAAACCAAGATGGCTCCATATCTCACTAGGTCTATCATAAGAAAACCCACATTGAACATTACCTACATGCCAACTCTCACCATCATCCAACTCATAAACTTGGGGTTCTCAACGCTCTAGCAACTAGGGTTGTGCACATTTCAGGTCATGATCATTTTGAACAAGATAAAAACCCTCTCATGGATGTTTTTGAAAAGAATGGATATAGAAGACACCAAGGAATCAAAGCTTTCAAGAAGGTGGAGAATCCTAAAAACAAACAAACAATGGATGATTATGTTGGTAAGGTTCACCTCCCCTACATATTGGGCACCACTGATAAAATTGCCTATATTTTAGAAAAGAACAATATTAAAACCACCTTTAAACTTATGAACGCCATTAGCAGATTCCTAAAATTGGTAAAATATCCCATTGATCCCGAATGCCACAAAGGGGTTTATTTAGTTCCTTGTTCATGTGGAAAAATCTACATTGGTGAGACCAGTCGATCAATATTAACTAGGATTCAAGAGCATGTCGCTGATATTAAACATAACCATTCCAAAACCTCAGCTTTGGCTGAGAACTCCAGTAAAACCAAACATCATATTTGCATTCAAAACTCTTGTGTTGTGGCCAAAATTGATTATGATCACCGTAGGAAATTTAGCGAAGTTATAGAAATAGGAAAACACCTTACCAACCTCAATCATGATGATGATCAGAAAATAAGTGATAATTGGATTCACACTCTAACCTCCAATTCCACCCTCTCCTAACATCTCCCTGCGCTCTTCTCACTTAATTTGGCCTCTCAATTTCATTCATTTAGTGTATAAATCACCAACACTAAAAAATTTAATTAAAAAAATGTAATAAAATAATAATAATAATAATAAATTTGTAATATATTTTTATAATTTTCCATTTAATTTTAACAAAAAAATATAATTTAGTTTTAACATTAAATTCAATTTTATTTTTAATCTTAAAAAAAAAATTATTGAAATAATAAGTATTTATTTTATAATCATTAATTAACTTTGACAAATCATTAATAAATATTAATTATTAATTATTATTCAAAAAATTTCATTTTAATCATTCATTTTTAAAACTAAAAATAATTTAAACAACTTATTAATACTTTTATTAACCATTAGTTACTATAGTCAATTATTAACAATCATGAATTAGCAATAAACAAAATTTATTTATTAGCCATGGTCATAATTTTGAAAAAGTTTGTATAGAATAATTTTTTAATAATTATTAATTAGTAAGATAAAGAAATTGGATAACAATTATCATTTTAAACATTAGTTATTATTAATAATATTTAACAAAACTTTAAATGAAATTAGGTATTGAAATTAAAAACTAAAATTAAATTATCATGAATTTATTTCATACTATTTTAAATATATTCACTCTTTTTCCTTTTGAACTTGTCGGTTACCATTCATTCCCATCTTAGCCCATATCTTTATTTATTGAATCAATTGAAATCTGCCTTATTCACTCATGGATCTATCCTAATGATGAACAACAGAGGATGGTTCGAAACGTCAATTCCAACAATATGAATGCAATGACTTTGGAAGATAACTCCACACAAGAATTTCAAATTTTTCATCATTAGGTTCAGGATCTCTTCAGAGTTGGGAAGATGGCCTTCAATGGACTGAGATTAGAGTATGCCTTGGAAGGCAACTCAAATGTCATTGCATGGAAGGATCAAATGGAGGCAATGCTTGATGACAACAGATTGTTGGAATATGTCAAGACTGACATTCCAAAACTAGGATCAACTAATTCCCAAAACCTAGCCCAATGGAAGAAAGATGTAGCCAAGGCGAGGAGAATAATCTTGGAGGGAGTGTGATACCACATTGTCTAAAATATCCATGGGAAAGAAACTCCTTTCGCATTGTGGAAGGCATTTACAAAGCTATTTCAGAATAGCAGTGATCATAGAAAACTGACCCTTAAAGACAAACTTTGAAACATCAAGATGCAGAGGAATGACACTATCCGCAGTATCTCACCAGATTTACACAAGTTCGAGATGAGTTTGGAGGGGTTGGTGTGAATGTTGCAAAATATGACCTAGTGAGCCTAACTCTTCTAGGCCTTCCCAAAAGCTAGCATAGCTATTAGGACTCAGCGAACAGGAGGGATAAATTACCAAATTAGGAATGCTTGTGGTCCTATTTGGTACAAGAAGAAATCAGGCAGAATACCAGAGATAGAACTTAATCCAAGGGAGAGGATGAAGAAAATCTTGCATTGATTGGAAATGACAATAAGGGAAAAGGGAATAAATCTCAAACCAAAATAGAATCCAACAAAAGGGGCGAGAAGAAAGACTTGTCCAAAATAAAAAAATTTCAATTGTCATGAATTCGGGCACTATGCTACAAAGTGTCCACACAAAAACTCTGGAAAGAAGAAATCAGGAGGAGAAGTAGGTGAAGCTTTGGCTTCACAATTTGAGATAGACTTCACCCTTATCTCATGCATGGCCAGCTCTGTGATGGGGAGTGTGTAGTACTTGGACTCAGGTTCCTCTTTCCACATGACAAGGTGTAGATATTTTTTCAGTGACCTGGAGGAGAAATATCTTCATATGCATATCGAGCTTAAGCACAACGGAAGGTATAGTGCTATGTGGATATTGGTACAGTAACCTTTATGAGGTAGTCAGGATCCCCTCTTCGCCTCAAATATGTCATGTTTGTAATGGGCCTAAAGAAGAACCGCATCTCTGTAGTAGTTTTTGGAAGACCGTGGTTATGATGTAGTCTTCGGCAAAGGGAAAGCATTTCTGAGGCACATAGCCACTGGGCAAGTAAAGTAAATCAGGGTTCTTGTGAAGAACATGTATAAAATTGATGTGAAAGATTGTGTTGCATTAAGCATTAAGGCGGAGAAAGTGCAGAGTCGCAATGTCAATGAACTCTAGCACAAGAGATTGGGCCATTTGCATCATGGTGCCTTAAAAATTATGCCACAAATAACCATTGTCCTCCCTAAAGGAGCAATTGATCAATAAGATGTCTGCAAGGGTTGTACCTTGGGGAAGTATGTCAAATCCACATTCCATGATCAAGACAGTAAAGCACATGTAGTCTTGGAAAGAGTCCACTCTAATGTTTATGGACCCTTCTTGACAACCTTCACTATCAGACATAAATATTTTGTTATTTTTATTAATGATTTATCAAGGAAGTGTTGGATCTTCTTCATGCGGAAGAAGGTTGAGACATTCTCAAAGTTTGTAGAATTCAAGGAACTAGTTGAGAAAGAGTCCTACAAGAATGTGAAGGCTCTCAGGAGCAACAATGGAGGTGAGTACGTTTCAAATGACTTCAAGTATGTGTGAAAGAAAGAATTCAAAGTGAGCATATAACAACGCATAACCCACAACAGGATGGGGTAGCTAAGAGAAAGAACCATAGTATCATTGGAGCAGCGAGAGATATGCTACATGACCAAGGCGTACCACTACATTTGTGGGCATAAACATGTAACACAACAGTCTACTTGCAAAACTGGAGCCCTCATCAAATTCTTGGTATGATCACATCAGAGGAGGGTTTCTCAGGGAGAAAGCAGGATGTGTCTCACTTCAGGATTTTTGGAGCCTCTATTTACTGCCATATCTCAAAAGATTCGAGGAAGAAACTTGAGCTGATAGTAGAGTTGGGAGTTTTTGTAGGTCACACCAAAACTCCACATAATTACCATGTGTACTTACCTTCCCTCGAAATGATAGTCGTGCAAAGGAATGTAAAGTTTGATGAGGATAAAGTGATGTGGTGCTCTCTTGAGAGGGAGCTTTAGATCCCACCAGAAGAGGATATTTTAGATCCAAAGGAGGAGCCAAGGTAAGTTTTGAAGTAGCCACAAATAGAGGAGCAAAGAGTGGAGACATCCACTCAAGCGAGACCATCCAGAGAAGGTAGAAAAAGAACCAGGGAAGCTGATAGATTAGTGTGGGATGCGAGGGAGAATGTGGGAGCTCCTTCAAATTTGAGCAGGCAAAGGAGGTCACCTAAGAGGTACACTAGCTACATGGCTCTGATGACTGAGCTTGTATAGACCGAGCCATTCTCTTTTGAGGAAGCAATAGAGAAACCAATTTAGGTTGATGCAATGGTGAAAGAGTACGAATCCATCATGAAAAACAGTGTTTAGGAAGTGGTCCCAAGGCCAATAGATAAATTAGTTGTGGGTTCAATATGGATCTTCAAGGTTAAGCATGCAATAGACGGAAGCATGGAGAAGTATAAGGCCAGATTTTTGGCCAAAGGATTCTCTCAAGTTGATGGAATTGATTATGAGGAAACCTTTGCTCCCATAGAAAGGTATTCATCCATTAGATCAATTCTTGCACTAGGTGCACAGATGGGATGGAAGATCCACCAAATGGATGTAAAAACAACATTTCTCAATGGTGTTATTGAGGAGAAAGTGTACATCGAGCAACCAAAAGGTTTTGAGACATTTGATTAGGAGTCTCATGTGTGTAGACTCAGGAAATCATTGTACGATCTCACACAGACACCCCAAGCTTGGTATATTGGGATCGACAGTTATCTCACTACTTTGGGCTTCACCAAAAGTAGAGCGGATGTGAACCTCTATCGTATTTTGGTAGAAGCTAAATTTCTTAACATTGTTTTATATATTGATGATTTAATATTGACAAGTGATGAGCAATTGATCAACTCTTGCGAGGACCTTGTAAGGGAATTTCAAATGAAGGACATGGGTATCATGCACTACTTCCTCAGGCTGGAATTATGGAAAGGTGATGAGGAATTGTTTGTGTTTCAAGGCAAGTATGCCACTGAGATACTGCAAGGATTTTACATGGAGAGTTGTAAGCCCATGCAGACACCTCTAGCAACCAACTGGAGGAAGGAAGTCGCCACTTCAGGTGAAGAGGTGGATGCTACCATTTACTGGCAGTTAGTGGGTTCACTAATATATCTTGTGAACGCATGACCAAATATGTGTTATGCAGTCAACAAGCAAAACCAGAGCCAATCTATGGTTAGGCCAACCAAATTGTATTGGAAGGCAGCGAAGCATATCTTATAGTACCTCAGAGGCACTACCGAATATGGATTATGGTACAGATGAACAGAGGGAGTGAAGTTATGTGGACTCATAGATGCAAATTGGGTAGGGAATCCATCTAAATGAAAGAGTACATCAAGTGGATTTTTTATTGTTGGGTCCATAATAGTTTCCCAGTACAACAGGAAGCAGAGTTCTATGGTGCTTAGATCGACATAAGAAAAATACATGGTTGTAAGTCAAGCAGTGCAACTTTTGAGGTGATCTAGATGAGAAAGATACGTGTGGGACTATTTAGTTATATGATTGATGCAACTATGATCTCTTGTGATAATCATAGTTTCATTAAGCTTTCTCGGAATTTGGTATTTCATGATCAATCCAAGCATATAGATATTTGGTATCATCATTTATGGGACTGTGTGTAGAGGTGGATAATGTTGCTACAATACATTCCGATAGAGGAACAAGATGGTGACATCTTGACAAAAGCCTTGTCAAGAGGGAAGTTTCAAAATTCCACAAGTGTAGGATAGGGGTGGTTGATAATCCCTTTCTTACTAAGAGGGATTGTTGAAAAGTGTAGCAAAAAAGGCTCAATTTGACTTTGTCTTGGTCAAATTGAGAAAATTCAACTTTCCACATCAACAAACGACTTGGATCCAGTTAACTTGTGTGACATGGCTATTGTCACTCAGTTAGCTCAGAAAATTCAAGTTAGAGGGCTTGGAATTCAGTTAAGCATGAATGATTGCTAAATTTTAGTAATCCAGTTTAGTTATATCCAATTGTGTTCAGTTAAAATAATTCTAACGGTTAATGGAACTATTGGAAGGCTAGTTGTGCAGCGAGATAGCAGTCTAAGTCAGTGATCATCCAACTAACTAATCAATCAGCCTAAAATAGCTAGTTCATGCAAGGAATTTGAGTTCCTCAGTTGTGGTGAAGATTCCAAGGCATTGTAATAAGCAATTGTAAACTATTTTGAGTGTACAAGTATTGCATGTAGTCAGTTGATCAAACCTTGGGAATTGTGTAATCAATTTGAGGAAAATTCCTAAAAAATAGGGGCCAATTCTTTAGGAATTATGCAATAAAATAGGGGCTCAAGTAGAGATAGAAACTGACTAAGTCTGGTTCAGAGATTCTCATTGAGTAGAGACATAGGTTATTCACTTGAAATTTGTGCTCAGAGCGGGCAAGCAATTGTAATATATCTCTATTCATCTGATTAATGCAAAGAGGCTTGAGGGGTTTCTCCCAGTTGGGTTCCCTAGAAAAATATTGTGCATGTGTGGTTTTTCTTATTGTATGTTTATGAATGTTGTTATAAATTGTGAATTAATTTCCATAGATTAATAAATTAGATTTGTGTCTCATGATTTAGATTAAAAGTTATTGAGCAGTTGCAATTCTATCACCAAATTTCTACACTTATTATCCAATGTTGCATAAATCCAAGGAATACTTTGTCCATCATCCCCAACTTCTTGTGACTCTTGAGCATTCTGAATCTAAGGTATACCACCCTGATGTTGTGGACAATCTCCCTTGTGGCGATCCTTGCAAGAAGTCAAACACTGCAAAGGCTTCCTCCCATAACCCTTGTTCTACTCCTCAGACTGAAATCCATATCTTCTATAAACTGTATTGAATTTATTGTATGATCCTTCATTATCCTTTTCACCTACAACCTAATCTCTTCCTTGCTTCTTATCCCACTTTCCTTTAGTTTTGTCATTAACTTTCCAACCCTACTTAGGTTTTGACTTACACTTAGACTACTCGTAGAAATGCTTCAACTTCCCAATTACATCCTCTAATGTATGAGGCTCATCATACTCAATCTAATCCTTAAATTCTAATCACAATCCACTAACGAATATTTGAAATTTTGTCTTATCATCCTTAATATATGGCACATACCTCAACATCTCCAAAAACTTAGTTGTGTACTCTTCATTTTTTATAGATCCCGTCTTCAACTCATAGAACTCCTAAGCCTTACTGTCATAGTATCTCTCTAACAAGTACCTCTTCCTGGAGATTCGTTTGAATTCATTCCAACTCAACTCCTCTGTCTTGATACCTCTGACATGCTTCACATCTTCCCACCAAATGTCCGCTTTTTCCTTGAGACTGAAAAATAGCTATCACAACTTTCATATTCTCTGAATAATCATGCAACTCAAAGAACTTCTTCATCCCAAGTAGCCATGTTTTTGCATCTTTCGGTTCCTTCAATTCTCCATCAAAGGTAGGAGGCTTGGATTTCTTGAACTCATCCAGCAAATATGCTTCTCGCTCTTCCTATAATGATGACCATGATGTCTCTTTGACCCAGAATTGGAGTAGAAGCCATAAACACTATCTCTCTTGTCAGGTGTATCCATCCATCTACCACCTTTGACTGTGTCATCCCTATTTGACATGTGTGGTCAATGAAACCTACTACCATATGCCCCATTTTTCCTTTCCTCATGTCTGTAACTTATCTATGGTTGTACATGTCTCTACAAATCTGACAAACTCTGAAGGATCACTACATTGACCTCTACTTTCTTTTCCTGGGCTTTGGAAACTCTTTTATGTGACTAAATGATCTTCAAATTATCTGCTTTGTAACTTTTGATCTATACCTTTAACTTGCTCAAGGTATCTTCTATGTCAAGAGATTACTCATCTCTTTGTTGCTCATTTGATCTATAAATAGAATCACATGAACTATAGTCCACCATTCTTCTTGTCATCTCAGATCTTCTTCTTGCAAACATACCATGTCAGATAAACCAAATATAAACATGATCAAACATAGTGAAGTTCAAGGGAGGCAATCTCATCTGCACAATCAATCTGAATTAGCACAACATATGTATGTATAATGAAATCAGCATATCAATCGTCTCAACATCAACATCATGATGACACAAGACCACAACAGTGACCATCGCAATACATGCATAGAAAACACATTGACAACTAACATGCATGCATAACAATCACACCTAGTCAATCCAGTCCAAGTGTTTGAACCTGGAAGCTCTAATACCACCCTATAGCCACCTCACCCCATATTTACCCACTTTAACCTGCTCACTAGGGTAAACACGAGATGAGAGTTACTATGTGCAACCCAATTTCCAGTAAGCACTTATGGGAAATGGGGTCCACATGTCCATAATTGACTACAAACACCCAGTGACACATGATCTCATTTTTATCATCCTATATTGAACCAACACTATTTCTTTTCAATTTTGTTTCCTTAAATTTAACACAGCTTTCTATTTTTGGCATTTTTTTGGGTTCTAAACGTTTGAGGTTGTTTTGAGGGCTTAAATGACATTTTTAGGGAAAATAGAGAGACCATTAAAGCCAAAATATATTTAGCAAATTATCCTTCTCGATCTCCTCATGGATATATTTGAAACGAGGTATTATGATAGTCAAAAGGAGATAGTATGCCAAAGTTACAACCCTCGGAAGTTGGAGGTCCAAATTACTCATTTATACAAACACTTTATGTGCATAGTACCTGTAGGTTATAAATACATATATGTTCACTCATTCAATAATCTCACTAGCGAATCATCAAGAAGGCCCAATGCCTTCTCAAGTTAGTTACAACAATACTTGTTAGTCCATGCATTTGTAAAACATTAAATAACTTATTGAAACATGTCAACAACCATAGATATAATACGTCATATAACTAGTGTAGGAACCATGGCGTCTTAGCCATAAGATCGCCAAAAAAATCACTACAAGTATACATGAACCACAGTAGAAGAATAACTCTCATTAATATATGAAAATAACAACCAAGTTAGGGAATTCCACATACCACTTTACCATATATTGGATTGAACCAAATCTCATGGAAAAAACCAAGAAAAAAACCAAACCAGGGCTTCCATAGGCCAAACCACCTCAACCCTCAACCACAATTATTCCACCTTTGCAATCAAACATCACTAACACTAACCAGATCGGTCTCTACCCAAGTTGTCTAGACTCCAAGTACTAGTAACTCAACCCACAGCCTTCCAAGGCTTCCATAGAATTTGTCCAACCCCTCTCCAGGAACTGGTAACTCAACCCACCAAGGGCTCGAGAGGATTTTTTCCAAACCACAGCCATAAGGAACATGAGCATCAATAAAAAAAACAATCAAGTGGAAAAACCCACAACACCATGGCTATCCAGGAAATGGCAGGCCAAGGCTAAACAACTATCAATCTAGGAAAATTTCCATGCCAATGACAACACATAACCAGAAAATCACATGCATATACCATGCATCCAGAAATATACATGGAAATCACACATGCAACCTAATATCTACAAAGAAATCAATTTGTAGTTGTTGATATGACTCTCCCCTTGTGCTTTCCTACATTCCTTTGCCTTTTTTTCTCCAAATCCAAGTGAAATCTAGAGTGTTGCAAGTATGCTTCAAGGATTCTCTAAGTGTGAAAGGGTATGAGAGAGTGAGAGAATGGAAGAGAGCTCAACCCAAAATTGTCAAAAGGCTCGCACGTGATCCTCAAAATCATTTTTATCATTGAGGCCTCTATTTTCTTCATTTTTCCTTTGATTTTCCTCTCATGCAAATTTGTGTCTCTTCACCTTCCTTTTCTCCTATTTTCCTTTATTTCATAAATAAAATTCCAATTGCAACTTTTCCTTTTCCAGTGCCTGTGCCAATTTCCATAACCATTAATTAGTCACAAGTGATACACATCACTATGTTTTTCCAACATTTAGCTTGGAATACATGTCCCATGACCTTGGTCTTATTTTAATTACATGAAAAATTAACTAGGGGTTGTTACAACCCCCCCTCTTGGGGTAACATTGTCCTTGATGTTATATGACACCTATGACTAGAAAACTGTTGAAAACAAAATGCACTGCCCACAAAGCTTTATAACTCAGCTCGATGCAGTATTTACAATTACAATTACTACAAACCATGACCAACATAACAAACATGACAAACATGACAATCATATTTCTTAACAGATATTTGTAACACAACTCATTGCAATATCTACAACAACATCCATACATACATATACATATACCAAAAACTCATTTGCTTGAACCAACAAATAATGAAGGACGCATAGCCTGCATTTGATCAAACATCTCCCATGTAGCTTTATCGGGCCCAAAGTGCTTCCACTTCACTTTAACCTGCTCGATTGCTTTGTTCTGGAGCTTAATTTGTTTCCACTGCAATATGTATTGTGGTTTTGGTTGGAATTATCCCTCTAGTTCCACATGCAATACAAACCAGTCAATCACATGATCAACATCATGGACATACTTCTTAAGCAATCAAAACATGGAAAGCATCATGGATTTTCGTTGTCGGAGGTCATACAAGTCTGCAGGCCACTGGTCCAATCCTCTTAAGCATCTCAAAAGGACTGAAATATCTAGGTGCCAACTTGGCACAAGAACCAATCCTCAAGGTTCTCTTCTTGGTCTTGAGGCACAAGTACACATGCTCCCCAACTTAAAATTCCTTAAATACTTTGTGTTGATCTTCATAACTCTTATGCATGTCCTGTGTTGCCTTTAACTTCCTTTTAATAACCTACCTTTCTTGTTCCATATCTGCCAACATATCCATTCTAATTAGTATTATGTTCACTAGATCACTCCAGCTAATAGGAGTCTTACAGCTCTACCCATAAAGTGCCTCAAACGGAATCATCTTCAAGGACTCTTGATACTTGTTGTTAGATGCAAACTCTACCAATGGAAGATACACTTCCTGTTACACAAAAATTGTGACCATGACTTTCTACAGTTTGTGTGAGTCCATCAATACTCATACATCTCTCTTTTGCAAGTCTTAAACCTCAGCTCTTCATGTCAAGCCTTGAAAATGGGAGAAAGACCTTAAAAATGTCTCAAATCCTGGTTTCGCACTTTCTCCTAGTATTGCCTGCGGTGCCGCACCTAATGGTCATGTTTCCTGCAAACCTGACCACTTTGTATATTGAGTGATGGGTGTGAACCCCTGTAAAATTTAAAAAGGCGTGAGTTCATTCTTAAAAACTTATCTTGGGTCACTTCTAGACACTTCTAGAAGGAATATTATGGTGGCAAGTCTGCTCCACCTTGGTTCATCCATTCCATAACTAAGGGAACTAACTCCATGATATGAGGTGCCTATCCCATTGAAGGAGGAACTTATCCCTTCAATGGTGGACCTGCAACCTCCTCCATTTTCACTATAAATTCATGCATTGGGCCGGTTGTAGAAGAGGTTGAAAGCTGAAGATTCTTGAGGGTAAATGCTGCTGAAAACTAGGCTTCCTTTTTGAGCTTGTGAGAGGAGAGATCACATACCTTTCATGTCATTTGGGAAGTGAATGAGGCTTGTCAAAGTAGAGGAGACCCCTACTGGACCCTGAAAAGGACTTGTGCAACATCAAGGCAAAGGTTGTAAAGTTCTTTTATTCATTAAGTTAATACAATCAAGTTTATTTTTCTCAATGAACTGTCTCTAATGGTTTGTTTTATGAGCTCCTTGATCTTCGTAATGAACATGTTTTGTTATACGCATGTATGCTTTGACGTGTGCTTGTTTGTGTATGCAGGTTATTGAACGGGAACTGCTTGAAGTTGTTGGGATAAAACTGCCTCAAATAAGCGTTGGACCGAGGTAGGGTCTTTTACACTTCATAGTATTCATTATTGAATTGAAACATGTTTAGAGAGAAATAGGTTTTCTTGTTCTCTTTGTTGCTAGATATCATTAGATACTAGGGAGATCGGTCTTGTCCACAAGAACGATTTATCCAGCCAACAAATTGGCGACTCCGCTGGGGATGGTTTGGTTTGGATTTTGTGTTGTCTTTACTTTTACTTGAGAAACTTGAGTTTTTGTTTCTGATTTTGCCTTGATTGGTGTAAGTTTGGGTACTAGTTAGATCCTGGTTGATTTTTTTTTTTTTGAAATTTTGGAAGAGGACCGCATCCTCTGAGTTTGTTACAGTGCGGACCTATCCGCACTGTTACAGTGTAACACAGAGCGGCACCGCACCTGGTTTTATTGGATGCCTGCGAACCCCTTTCAAAAAATTGAAAAACCTAAAATCCATCTACCCAGCTAGGTTTAGTTCTTATCCATATCTATTAGTGTATGCCCAGACCTGCATTTGTCTTGACAAAAGTTCCTTTTGAGTTAGTTTTCATTGGCATTTGTGTTTGGAGTGATTTTCAAAGAAGTTTTGTTTGATTGGATTGGTTTTTGCTTGGTCTTTGTAGTAGCTCAGAGATCCAAAGCCTTAGAGCCTTAGATCACCCTGGTCTCTCCGTTTTTCTTGTTGAGTTTGACTGGCTTATAGAATCTATCCATCACGAGACTTAGATCCCATTTGTCTCTTTTGCAAAACTTTGATTGAACTTGATTAAAAGTTTTGAATTTCATTTTTTCTTCTATTAAAATATAATTGGATGTTTTTGATTAGTTTGTTGAGCTGAACAAATTGATCCTTAGTGAAGCTGAAACACTAAGTTGAACGTCCTCAAAAACATTTCAAGTGTCTTTTCAATCCATTTTTCGTTTAGATCTCAAGATTAGATCATAGTTTTGAGTTTTTCGTAGAAATTATACAAGCTTGTTGAAAATTCATTTTCAATAGTTTTTTAGCGTTTTTCTAGAAATTTTAAAAGCTCTCTTAAGGGAATTGCTTATTCTTGTAGTTGTTGATTGTTGAAAAGCAAAGGGATTTTCTTTTTTGAAGTTTCATTAGTAGTCTCGTTTTGAAAAGTTCTTTGGAAAAGACAAAAAGTTTCCTTTCAATTATATGTTAAGAGAAAGATTTGATTTGCCAAGCATTGCATTTTCGACTCTTCCTTAGCTAGATATTCATTGAAAAGGAAAAAGAATTGTTATCATCTTAGGTGCATTTTTAGTTTTTTGGAGTCGAGTCTTCATACCACAAAGTTTCATCTCCGCACCCATTGACTTAAAGAACAAACAATAAAATTAATGCTTAATTAAAATCAATCTAGCAATCTTTTTATTTTCTAGGGCTCTTTTCACCAAAATAGCTTAGGCTAGTATCTTGGAGTAGGGAGTAATTAACTCTCCAAGGTAGTTTAAACAAACAAGTAGTCGATCTTGCGGTAGGAAGAAAATCCAATTGTTACATCTATGCTCTGGGAAAGCTCCTCTTAAAGGAGAAGCATGAGATCATATCCAAACCAGTGTGCGAATCAATACTTTCTCATTGGGAATGATAGAAGATATTCATGTATTAAAAACGGTAAACCTCGGATTAACCATTGTCGGGGAGCCTGGGGTCACTTGTTGGTAAACCTTGGATTATGTCAAGGAGCCTTCAAGGGGATTGAGCTTGTTACTCTGCCCTTGCGTGCGTATCGGATCGTAGACTATTCCCCCAGTATATTTTTGGTTTCCGTTGGTGACCTTAGTGACCATAATCTTAGGATTTCTTTCCTAGGTGACGGTGGAGGGAAGATCCCACTGTACCTGGAGCAGACGTCGACTAGACTCACTTGGACTCTTTGGGGGGTTATCTTCACTTGAGACGGTTATAGTGGAGAAACTTGTGCAAGTCTGTTTCATTAAGCAGGTTGTCAGAGTAACTGTTCCAACCACCATTTCTGTATTGAACTCTGCGATGTTGGATTTCATCACCAACTAGTGTTTTCAATCCGAAAAGATATTCTTTGTGTGTGGTTTGATCTCCTAGATTTGTTAGGTGTGTGCTTCAAATTGTTTGGTTATTTAGAGACTTTAGGTGTTTTTCTTGAAGATTTTTCTTTGTTTTCATGTGAAGTAATTAGATTAATCGTGGCTGAATTATTGAGACAATCCCGTCGACTTCGGGGGCAGCCTCCCAAATTTACACCAAGTCAGCTGGAAGGGCTGCGAGCCCTTGTCACACCTAGTGAATGTAGGGTTGGATCACCGGAGGCCGGAGAGTCTTCGTTGATTGTACATCCTGATTATATAGTGCAAGCAACATAACATATTTATGAACCGATTTCATTTTCTGAGGTTACTGGTAGTATCACTCCTACTAGCTCGGTAGCCGAAGAACCTGAAATCTCTGAGCCTGAAACTGAAATTGCTGCTACTCCAACATCAGGATTTTCTTCTCCTGTTTCTAGTGGTCCTAGTTCACCCCGAGTAGAAAATATTATCACCGAAAATCTTCCTTCTGGACTCATTTCCATTGAAGAAATTTTAAGCTCAAGTCTGGACGAAGGTATAAGCATCCTTGAAAACCAACCGACTATTGAACTTAGGGAGCGTTAATCTATTTTCTTCACTCCCATTAGAGGTGACGCTTGGTATATTTCGTTGACCAATTTCTTAGAAAATCCAGGTCTCGCGTCTTCACACCTTTATTTCCTTTTCATCCAACACCCAGAGGTTATTATCCTCCCTTGAATATGTCGAGACAGTCATCCTTGTTGACTCAGACGCCAGAAACCTTTTTACATGGCAGTCCTTCTGTTCCTCCTGGATATCAGTCTGTATCTAGTACGTTTTCAGGAGCTTCTCCTCAACCCATCGATTATGCCATATCTCCTGGTCATAACGGAACTAAATCGTTAAGTGTTGAAGAAATTCTTATGATGTTTGGTACTACTACTAATCTGCAACCTCAAGGTAGTTCAATATCGTCTGGGGGGCAGCCGCAAGATACTCCAATACCACCTAGGGGGCAACCCCAAGGCAGTCCATTACCGCCTGGGGGGTAACCTCAAGGACAATATGTTCCTACGGGACAGTATGTTCCTCAAGGCCAACCCCAGTATCAATATACACCTCAAGGTCAATACCAGCCTCAAGGTTAGTACCAACCCCAAGGTCAGTACCAACCGCAAGGTCAGTACCAACCCCAAGGTCAGTACCAACCTCAGGGTCAATATCAACCTCAAGGTTTTCAACCACCTTCAGGTCAATCATTTGTTCAAGGACCTGGAAATGTACCATATAATTATCAATCTTACACTCAACCTGGTTTTGGTCCTCAATATGTTCAACCTGTTATGGGTCCATACCCCAAAATGAATGTGGTGTGGGATCCACAGACTCCGCAACCCACTGCACAGTTGTCATCTCAATCTGGACAGTCTTTTGTTTCTGGTTCACCCCAACAACCTGTCCAACCTACTACTCAAGCTGCTACACCTGGGGCAGTTCCACAGCCTGGGCCTAGTTCGCCACGAACTCTGTCCCAAACGTCTGCTACAACTGCTGCAGCTTCTGTTCAATCCACCCCACCTATTTCTAGAGTATCAGCAGCTCCAGTTTCTATTGCTCCTGTATCAAATCCTCATGCCTCTTTACCCCAGTCTGGACCTACAATCCAGACTCAGGTTTCTATGCCTGCAGGACAACCTGGGCCTAATACGGTTGTTACAAGTCAACCACAATTTACTTATCAACTGTACCAGGGGCAGTACCAATACAGGCCCGCTGTGCAGAACCTGGCTTATCAGTATCAACCGAACCCTGGGTATACATATAAACAACCTCAACAACCCCAGTACGGTCCGGTTAATGCTGATTTTCCAGGAGGATATAATATCCTATATGCGAATCTGATACCAAGCTATCCTGGATATCCTCCTCCTGGGGCTGGTCTTATGACCCCAAGTTTTCGGGATCCAAACCGTCAGTTACCGTTCATAGCAACTTTAGATTTGCCTGACTTGTCGCGCCTTATGAATGATCCAATCAATTATCTTCCGTTTTGGCCACCAATGCCGAATAAGTTGCCCAATGATATACCTAAGTTTGAGGGGAAGCCACGAGAAGATTCGTCTAATCATGTGATGACTTACCATCTCTGGTGTGCATCAAATTCCATTATAGATGATTCCATTCATCTTCGTCTCTTTCAACGCACTTTGATTGGCCTTGTAGCCAAGTGGTACATTGAGTTGCCATGAGGCTCCTTTTATAATTTTAGTCAGTTAGCTACTTCCTTCCTTACGCATTTTCAGCTGCCAGTCCGATATGACAATGGCACGGAATTATTAACTTTGTTAAAGCAGTCGACGTCTACTTATATTTCAGATCATATTCATGAATGGTGGCGTCGACGTCGTTTAGTGAAAGTTTTTATTCCAGACCAAATTTTGGCAGAATGGTTTGTGAAACCATTATTACCCAAGATATATGAAGATGTCGCTAAGGCAGGGGTAGTTACAGAAGAGCAAGTAATTGCTCAAGCTCAGTACCTTGACTTAGTTTATACTCAGTCAGGTACGTTGCATGAGAAAATCCCTGACCTTCTGAAACAAAATCAAATAGCTGCACCTCCCTCAGGATCGTATGCCGCTGATGGTATGATTGGTATTGTTAATACCAAAAGTAAGAAGAAATCCTCTAAGAATTCTTCTCCCATAATAACTTTACCAGATTCCCCTAAATGAGAGTCTTCACCTGAAATTTCTGCCGATGTTCATGTCGTAGAATCATCCACGACCAAATCAAAATCCAACAGTAAAAAGAAAGGTAAGAAGAAGAACAAGCAGAACTCAAAGGAGAAATCCGAGAAAATTGAATCTACTGACGAGAAACGAAAACCTCGATATCCTTGTCTCATCTGCGATGAGAAGCACTTTACAAGGGATTGCCCGCATCATGCCGAGGTTGCAAAAATCTTCAAAGGTTCGCAAACACCCGTTGTTTTGAAGGATCCTTTTCCAAATCAAGACAGTAAAATGAAAGGCTCTTCCTCTAATGCCTCGGAAGAACCCATAATGATGATGTCACATGTAAGGATTGCGACGCGATCGCAAGATTACGGGAGTAAAATTCCTTTTGGTGGAAAGGAAGCCAAATCTTCCAATTCCAATCCATCAACCTCAGCTCCGTCCGGTTCCGATCCACTACAGATCGAGAAACCTAATCCCGACTTAGTAATCAAACCACCCGCTAAGGGTATACTTCGAAAGTCAGCTTTCAATCCTCATGCGAGAGCTGCTCAGAACTATAACATTGTTGAAGATTTAGTTGTTTCACCTTCAGCAATGTCGGCTTTGGAAGTGCTGCAATCATGTCCAGCACAACGAAAAATGCTATTGTCGGCTATAGGAGTTGTTGATCTTCAGGACTCCAACCTCATAGCCTTCGATTTAGAAAATAGTACACCTCGCCTTCCTCATCAAATGGCTTTCCAGATTCCAGTGTTAGTAAACAACAAACCTTGTTTTAGGACTGTGATTGATGAGGGAGCTTCCACGTGTATTATGTCGATATAGTGTTGGAAAACCGTTGGTTCTCCTACGCTTAATCAATCCCCGACAATTCTAAAGGCCTTTGATGGCCTAGGGTTTCATCCTTATGGCATTCTACAGGACTTGCCTATAGGGGTTGAAGGAAAAACTGTTAATCTAGATGTGGAGGTGGTTGATGCCCCTCTAGATTACAACCTTCTTTTGGGTCGTAGTTGGTCTTACGCCATGACTGTTGTTGTTTCCTCAGTCTTTCAACTTATTAAGTTCCCACATAACAGAAAGATTGTAACAATAGATCAGTTAACTTATTTCTCATCCGATCCATCCTCTGCTGAGAGTATTCAACATGTTGGAAAAACCACTATCCCTTATAAGGATGTTGGAGTAGGATTAGCTAAAGATTTGGGTTTACTCGAAACTTTTTCCTTTCCTCCTCCCAGCGTACAGTCTCCTTTCGCAACCATTCATATGATTTCGTCATAATCCATTTTTCTTGACGATCCTTGGGTCATTCCATTCGAATCCGAGGTGGACTCTCTTGGTGATGCTATGCCTTTGAGTCCCTTTGAAGTTGCTTATTAGGCAGTAGAGTCGTTTTCCGACCTAAATTCAACCAACCCTGATCTAGTGAATGAGATCAATAGGAAATCACTTTCAATTTCAACCTCGGAGTCAACAACTTTTTTAGAAACTATTCACATTGATGAACAAATTCGGGAATTGTTATCCGTTGATGCCTTACCATGGGAAGATCTTCATCATAGGTCTTCATTTTTACCCGAGATTGATCATTTGAAAATGATTTTTCATCCATTTTCACCGTTGAATATGTCAAAGAACCGCAGAATCCACTGAAACATCCTAATTCTAAACAAAATTTAGCCAATATTTCTCGCATGGTTCCTATCGACATTTCAGTCAAACCTGGGATTGTTGAAAACATTCACATAGGTGCTTCTTGTACAGACACTACAGTCAACACATATAAAGCCCTATTTCAAGAATTCTGCGACGTGTTTGCCTAGTCCTATGAGGAAATGCCAGGAATCGATCCTTCAATCGTTGTTCATGAAATCAAAAACTACCCAGATGCTAAACCCGTCTGTCAACGGTTGCGTCAAATACACCCACGAAAAGTTACTGCCATCAAAACTGAAGTTGAGAAATTACTTAAAGCAGGTTTCATTTATCCAATTCCTTTAACGGATTGGGTATCGAATATTGTTCCAGTAGATAAAAAACAAGGGACAATAAGAATATGCATCGACTATAGGGATATTAATCGTGCTTGTCCCAAGGACAATTATCCCACGCCCTATATCGATCAAATTATCGATGATTGTGCCGACAGTGAAATATTCTCCTTTATGGATGGCTTTTTTGGTTATAATCAAATTAACATTCTAGCTGCAGATCAACCAAAAACGGCACTCATTTGTCCATGGGGGACCTTTACTTATTGCAAATTACCTTTTGGACTGAAGAACATTGGGGCAACTTTTCAAAGGGAAATGTCTTACGTGTTTCATGACATCAAGCACATTGTGCAGCCCTATCTCGATGATTTACCGGCTCATTCATTACGAAGAGTCGATCATCTCACTCACTTACGAGCCATCTTCATGAGATGTAGGCATTATCGGATTAGACTTAATCCGCACAAGTGTGTTTTCTGTATCGAAACGGGTGGATTACTGGGATTTGTTGTATCGAAATCCGGCATTCGCGTCGATCCTTCGAAGTTCAAAGCCATTGTCAAGTTACCACATCCTTCGACTCTTCGCCTACTCCAGAGTTTGCAAGGGAAAGAAAACTTTTTACGTCGTTTCATTCCTAACTACACTGAGATTACAAAAGGTTTCACTCGATTGTTGAAGCAAAACACTGCATTCTTTTGGGACGAGATAGCTGAGAAATCATTTGATGCTCTAAAACATGCGTTGACCCATGCGCCATTATTGCATCCTCCCAACTACAACCAGGACTACTTCTTGTACCTCGCTGCTTCCCATTCCACTATTAGGATGGTTTCAGTTCAACAGGATGAATTCGAAAGTGAACATGTGATATATTATCTTAGTCGAACTCTAACTCCAACTGAGTTAAAATATTCACATGTGGAGAAACTGGCCTTAGCTGCAGTCCAAGTTGTTCAGTGTTTTCGTCACTACATTTTGTTACGCAAAACCACTGCCATTTCTGATTGTAACCCTATGCAATACATTTTGACTAAACAATTGTTGGGGGGCAAGTATTCCAAATGGATTGTTATCCTGCAGGAATTTGATTTGGAATTAGAGAAGGCCAAGTCAAAGAAGTCTTTGGTTTTTGCAGAACTAATGTGTGATTTCCCTCGTGTCGATACCAAATATGTGGCAGAAGAATCCCTTGCGGATGAATCCTTATTCATTATCAGCACTGTTGATCCATGGTAAGGAGATATCATAGTCTATCTCCAAACCCAATCTTTTCGGCCCGATACTTCACGATCTCAACGCCGGAAAATACGATTCCAATCCCAACCTTACACTATTATTGGAGATACTCTTTATCATCGTGGTGTGGATTCTGTTTTCCGTCGTTGCCTTACTCATGATGAGGCTGAGAAGGTTCTTAATGATTGCCACTCTCGAGCGTGTGGCAATCATATGTCTGGGTATGCCACAGCCCAAAAGATTTTGCGCGCTGGCTATTTTTGGTCGCCCTTATTCAAAGATTGTATTACTGTAGTCCATAAATGTCACAACTACCAAATTTTTATCATAAGATGCGCGCTCCTCCTGCTCCTCTCCACAATATCATTGTCATTGGCCCATTCGCAAAATGGGGTATCGATTTTATTACATGTAACCCTCACTCAGCCGGGGGGCATGCGTATATCATCCTTGCGGTAGATTATTTTACCAAGTGGGCCGAGGCGATGCCTACATTTTTGGCAGACGGAAAAACTGCTGCGATTTTCATTTTCAGTCATATAATTGCTAGGTTTGGTGTCCCCCAAGCGATTATCACTGACCATGGGAGTCATTTTCGAAACATCATGATGACCGAACTTACAGATCAACTTGGCCTGCGTCACGATAGTTCCACTCCATATTACCCACAAGAAAATGGTCTGGTTGAAGTAGTCAACAAAGTTCTAGTCACCATGATCCGACAAATCATTGGGATACATCGGTCGAATTGGCACAACATGTTATTTTCAGCGCTTTGGGCATACCGAACCTCAGTCAAAACATCAACAGGTTTTAATCCCTTTCAACTTGTTTACAGTTTAGAGGCAGTATTGCCCATTGAATGCGAAATCTTGTCATTACAAATTGTTGTGCAATGGGAATCGACACATTGCTGCATTAGCTGTCGAAACTCATGGCAAACGCATCAAAGCTCAGTATGATCGAAATGTTACACCCCGCAATTTTTCGGAAGGCGACCTAGTTTTACTTTACGATCAAGTAAACGATAAGCTAGGGGCTGGCAAATTTGTACCCATGTGGCATGGTCCGTATATTGTCAAGCAGAAGCTGGAAAAAGGGGCCTATGAGCTGGAAGATTTTGACGATGTCTCTTTAGGTAAACCTAGGAATGGGCTTTATCTAAAGCGATATTATGCTTAAACGGATAGCGTGGAGATTTCATTAGATTAGTTTTTTCTACGTTGGTGTGTTCGTAGATTAAAATTGCGTGCTTTAATTTAGTGAGTGTTTTTCATTATTAGCGCTGCTTATCTTGATTTTACTCTTGATATTGCAGATGTCGACGCCTCTCCAAACTTACATTGGTTTCGCTGATGGCGCTTGTTGTAGTACACGAAACATCTCTTCTGCAGCTTCGGTTATCTATTCAAACTCTGACGAGTTAGTATCTATGCATGGGGTAAGCCTCGGTCAAACAACAAACAACATTGCAGAATACAATGCAGTGGTTGAATTATTATCTAAATCCATCTCCTTTGGGGTTCGAAGTTTGATTGTTAATTTAGATTCGAAACTCGTTGTGTTACAGCTTAATCGAGTTTATGCCATTAGAAATCCAGTATTATTACGATTATTTTTGAGAGTCCATCTCTTGGAATGAGAATTTGATTACAAAGCATATCAACACATTCCAAGATATTTAAATACATTAGCAGATGCAATTGCTTCTCGAATGTTAAATAGACATTTGCATTGAATCAAACAGTAAATTTAAAAACATCTCATAAACATGTTTTGCAAGATAACCATAGTAATAGCATAGTATAGCATAAGAGTGTGTCAAAATATACATCATCCTCAATCATAGGTTGAAAAACACCTTACGATCGACAAAAATAATAGTATCAAAAGTCATATCAAAATGGGTCTACAAAGCGATCATCCTATCACTCGTGATGATCTCGATAAGACACTATTGCTCGGGCCACCCTACAAAGGAACCTCCTAAAAGGTCCTGGGACCCCAATCACATAACGCTGAAGCCAAAGTGGAATGTCATTTATGTTGGTCTCTGGAATGTCTACAGTCAAGTGCTCTAGATGGCTCTCCAACTCAGCCAAAGTCTCTGCTTTCTAGTCCTGTGGGGCTGGTGTCGCGGCAGTTGCTTGTCTCCAATCATAGGGCTGGAGAGCAGCTGGTCGCCATGGACCCACATCTACATTTAAAAACTTTTACTATTAGTTTTTGGACGATTGTTAAAAATACAAAAACATACATATAAAATTAAAATGTTGAAAAATGGTTTTTACCTCTGTCATCCCATTTCTCTCCTGGTGGAAGAGTCATGTCGGGATTGCCGCGATAATCCATCCCAGCGTATGGAAAATCCTAAATAATAAAAATTTGGTTCTCTAACCAACGGAATTACTCTGGGGTGAATCGAACGATCTCAGAACCCTCATCTGGATGACGGGCCATAACCGCGACCCATCGCATAACTCGAGGATCTCGGGGAAGTCCAGCCTCAACTGTGAGCTGATGTGGAACCAGCATTGGTACCCTCTCTAGGGCAAAGCTGAAAACAAAGTAACCATAACCAAAGTTCTTTATTTGCCCTTGCTTCGCCCTAGTCAATTGGCCCTTCACATTGGCCAATACAGCATCGCACTAGTTGAAAATGGTGCCTCGGAAGCAGTCCACTGCCATGCACATCTGGGAGCCTGTAGCTAGATGCAGTGCTATGCTCCTACAGAGTCTGGTAATAGTAAAAGCAATAACCTTCAGTTCATGACGGGAGATGGTTATCCATTTGTCCGGATCCTGGTTGTTACAGAACTCTAGTCGGAGACTAGCGACAAATTGGCCACCTGGCCTAGATCCAAAAAGAGATAATTGTTGGCCTCTCTTAGGCAATCCATTCAAAAAATATACATCATCCGACTCGATTTCGAGTTGGTTGCCACCAATAACGAAGCACTGGTCCTGAATTCTCCATCTGTTTACCATCCACTGCAAAAGTTTACCTGTGCCCTCATGCCAGGTATGGTCCAAAATTTGAAAAGCCCACATGCTCTCAATGCCTGTAATGAAGGCGGATGGAGCAATGTAGCCTGATCAACGTCCTCATGCTCTCTTTCCCACCAAACAAGCATATTGTGTACCTACAATGCAAAATAGGTGGATTAGAAATTTCATTCTAAACTTTTATGGGTCAAAAATGGAAAACCTAGGGTTGAAAATCCGCATTCCACGGGGTTCGCACTCCGCCTTTTAGAGACAGTGCGTAGGTGCGCACTTCTCCTTAAGGCGAGGTGTGGCACCCCGACTTTTCTTTGTGTACAGAAAATTCGAGATGCGCAGGGGCCACATGGCGCCCCTGCGCAACCACCGCGGGCGATTTTTTGCCCTAAATTTCCTCCAAAAATCAAAATCTAAACCCTAAAACGAAATTTGAAACGGATGAAATGCAAGTCAAGGACATTGTGGATTACCTGGAGAATACAGTTCTGAATTCCAGCAGTCGGATTTTGCGCAATCTCCACGGGAAGTTTTTTACCAAAATCTCTTACTTTTACTCCAAAGGTAAACGGTAAAAATGAACTTGTAAAATCCCTTTTTATAAGATTTTTTGAATAAATAAATTAAAA